>CM062641.1:19992634-20007634 GCA_025617555.3 Puccinia polysora | reverse complement strand
AAATTGAAAACAATTTTTGAACAAACCAATTAAACATTGCACCAGCTCTTAAACATATCCATTGTTTGAGCTTTTGACATGTTTATCATTGGAATACTATTATTATTATTCCAGTATCTTCTATCACTCTCTGTAGCTAAAGGACTGAAAGTTTCCTGGTATCAGAGAGCTGACAACTGGGGGTCTGGCTGGGAATTATCCTTAAATAATTAATTTTCAATCATTTATTCCTTGGACCAGTCTTTTCATTTTTAAAAATAAGTTAAAATACTTAAAACATATATTTTTGATTCCTTATTTCTCTACTGGATCTTAAGACCAAGGGACAATTGATCAATTATTATTTTAACCTTCTTAAACAGAAAAAAGAAGAAAAAATTTGTAACTTTGTGCCTATAATTATAACTCCTGAGCAACAAAAGGAAAAGCTTCTTTATTATAAGCAACAAGCTTTAAAAGAGAAGGAGCTTGAGTTACAAAGAATTATCATTTTTAATTCTTTATTGAGGCAACATAAGGAGTGGAAAATTTATCAAAGGAAGCTTTATATTTATAATATAAACAAACCAGAAGAAACGGAAAAATCCAAAAATAAAAAAAAGTGAGATTAAAAATTATTTTCTTTTGAAATATCATCTTATCACAAAAAAATAACAAAAAAATATTAAAACTTATATTTTTTATTGTTTTATCCTTCTAAGTGGATTTTGTGTTTGGTGAACTTATTGAACAGGATCTTCTGGAGGACGTCCCAGAAAGTGTACCCTTGGAATTGACCTTGGATTTATCCCAAGATCTGATTGGAACCCATTTAGATCCCATTGGAATACCCCCCAAGGACGGTAGTGACCCCAACCAAGTGTTTGCTCTTTGAATTTGACTATAAGTAAGTCAAAATATATTAAAAAAAATTATGAAAATATAAAAACTCGAAAATTATTATCATTTTATATTTTTTTAAAGTCTTCTTCAAAATTTTGACAAAGACTTATACCTTTTTGCGCTATGAATCAAAACAGGCGCAACGCCCAAGCAACCAGCAGAGCGCCATCCTATAGATCTTTTCCCGGAGGAACCTGTGCAGGCAATGAGGGGGCTTGAACCCGTGACCATAGCATCATGGGGGACAACAATGGTGACAACTGTGGCCACCAACTCAACCAACACACCGTTGGCAAGACAGCCATTGCCCAACATATTATCCCAGGAGGGTACAGTTCCTCCTATGCCACCCCAGCTGGACTCAACCAAGGAGGAAAGAGTCAAAGTGTTAGTGAAAGAGCACTTCAGTTACTGGGAACAATCCAAGTTGGCTCAGACCCAGGGGGATCAGCCAGGTAAGAGAAAAGCCATCTCTATGGCAAAGAAATATCATATTTCTCTGCAAAATTTGATCCCAAAGAAAGATGTAAAAGGCTATGTGCAGAGTTGGAATGCTTGGGATCAGTTAGTTTACTTAAAGGTAAAGGACCCCCAAAAAAAGAGGTCCTCAGCCCATGAGAAGTTAAATAAACCAAAGGATTGGGACAAAATAATCTCTCTAGCCCAGAAGTGGAAAAGGGTGTACAACAATTAGATGTAGAAGCCCTTAACATCTTTTCTGTAAATGTGTCTCACAATTTTACCATTATTAGCAAGTGCTTTGACAAAGTTAATGAGCTATTGGACAAGTTGAGTCTGAGTATTTTCAGATTTATTGAAACCCAATACCAGAATATGAGGATTGATGAGTTGGAAATAAAACAAATCAAGGACAGTATCAAATCTAGTAAGTTGGATCTGATGAAGAATATTGATGATAATCAATCAATCCTTCAGGAAGACATGATTGTAACTATGGATCAACTTAAGGAAGAAGTTAAGAAAACTAGTCCTACTTCTTCAAATCATTTGATTAACAAAATTGATTTATTAAACAACAAGCTTGACTTGGAGTTAGTTATGATTAAGAATGATATCAGAGATCTTAAGGTTAATGTCAGTAACTCTCCAGCCACTGAATTGGAAGAAGCTAGACCTTCCAGGTTTACTAGTACTCCTAGTATTCCTCCTAGAGCCAGAATAACTAGGAATGAACCTTTTAGACCAAGACCTACACCAGAAATAGAGCAAGCTTTGAAGTTACTTCCTCCCATCACTGAATGGCCTAAATTCTCCGGAGAAGGAGAGTATAACCATGTCAGTTTTATTAAGTTTATTGATTACACTCTTGCTTCTTATGAACTCCCTGATGTAATAGCTGTGGTGAGGTTACCCAGACTGTTTGAGGGAGTAGCTCTTGATTGTTTCATCAATAAAAGGGAAGAAGTAGGATCTTTACCCTGCAATTCTTGAAAGGAATTGATTAGAGAAAATTTTTTTACCAGGATTTGGAAAAGAAAGATGATGAAAACTTTTTAAGCCTCCCAGTTTGATCCATCCAAGGACAAACCTCATAAGTGGTGTTTAGACCAGAAGAGGAGGTTGGACTGTTTCTACCCAGATGCTGATAAGGAATAGGTCAACAAGAGACTTCTCAACTTGTGTCCTGGACAGATCAACCATAGTGTAAGGTGCAGAATGCCCATGAACTCTGATCTCTCTACCTTGATAGGTATATTGGAAGAAACCATTGACATGAATGGTCTTGACAAAAGAATTAACAGACTCCCCAGGGAACAAAATGCTAGGAGTAGAGAAGAATACACTTCCAAAACAAAATATTTCCCTGCTGCTAATCTAACCACCTTGGAAGTCAAGAAGACTTCAGATTCCAAGGAAAAAGTATGTTGGAACTGCAACCAAACAGGAAATGTTATACCTGACTGTCCTCAGCCCAGGAGAAGAATTAATCCTATTGAAGGAGAAGAGTATGACAATCCTGACCCCCAACTTGATGACACTGATGGATAACTCTCTGAATGTGATCTAATGATCATTAACCCCATCAATGTTATTGAAGGAAGTATAGAGTCCTCCTTAGACATAAAATCTGTTAATGAGGATTCCAACTTACCTCAAAAATGTGATTCTAACATGAAGATTATCCATGTCTCTGAGGCTAAGGACTTGACTCTGAAACCTTCTGCCGGTAAAAGTTAAACTTCTGGCAAAACATGCTACTCTAATGGTTTGATCCAAGGTTCCCCTGTTAAGTTACTCTTGGACAGTGGAGCCTTCTGCTCTTGAGTTGGTTCAACTTATTTGGAAAAAGAAGACCCAAATTGGAGGCTGAACCTATTACCAGTACCTCAGGCTAAGTTTAGCAGTTGTAATTATTCTCTCAATGCCTTTCAAGTATGGTCTTCTGACATCATACTCCCTCACTCTAAAGGATCACTCAAACTGAACATTGAATTTGTAGTGCTTCAAAATGGAGTATGTGATTAATTTATTCTTGGAAATGATTATCTTTGCTTGTATGGTATAGATGTATTCCAAAGCAAGGGTAGATACTTTACTATAGGGGGAGACTGCAAAAAGAAGTTCCAAATATGCCATGTTAATGCTCAGACTTCTGATTCAACCTATGAGAAACAATTGGGAAGTTTTAACCAAGAATACTTCTCTCAAGCAGCTTTGAATTCCCTACTCAAGGAAGACCAAAAAAGTGACATCTTGCAAGTTTTCTGTGAAAACCAGAAGGCTTTCTGTACCAAGGATCCCCCAATTGGTAATATCAAAGGACATTACATGATTCTAACTTTAAAAATTAAACCTCCTTACCAACCTAACCTTAGGAGACCTGCTTACCCTTCTAGTCCAAAATCTAGAGCTTCTCTGGAAACTAATATCCAGGGGTTAGTTGATTTACAAGTCTTAAGGAAAGTAGGACACAATGAACAAGTGGATATTACTACCCCAGTAATCATAGCCTGGCATAATGATAATTCAAGGATGGTTGGAGAATTCAGAATGCTGAATAACTATACCCAAGCTGATTACTATCCTATTCCCAGGATTGAACATGCTCTACACAACCTCTAAAAGGCTAAATATATCACTACTATGGACATGCTGAAAGGTTTTCACCAAATACCTATCAGCCCTGATAGCCGGAAATTCATGAAAATCATCTGTCATTTGGGAATTTATGACTATCTTAGGATGCCTTTTGGTATCAAAAATGCTCTTCTCATTTTCAAAAGATGATGGACACAGTTCTAGGATTATTCATCAGACAAGGATGGATGATGGTGTACATTGATGATTTTATCATTTAATCTGATAATTGGGATACTCACATGGAGAAAGTAAGGCTAGTCCTCAAAAAAATCTCTGCTGTGGGATTAAAGGTATCCATGAAAAGTGCAACTTTGGTTATGGAGAAATCAAAGGCTTAGGACACATTTTCTCTGGACTAAATTTAGCTGCTGACCAAAGCAAGATAGCATCCGTGATGAACAGGCTAATGCCTCAATATAAAACTGAACTTCTGTCTTTCATTAGCTTCTGCAGCTACTATAGGAAGTACTTACCAAAGTTTGCTCTTCTAACCAAGTGTCTGTATGGAATCTGCAACACCACCACCTTTTTTGAAATGAATCATGACAGAGTCAAGAACTATGAGGAACTCAAGATGTCAATTACCTCAGCTCCAGTACTGATTCAACCAGACTCTTCTAAGCCTTTCAAGCTCTATATAGATGCCAGCATGGACGTGATAGGAGCTGCTTTACAACAAGAAGTCATAGAGGATGACAAAACAGTTCAAAAACCTATACTATCCATATCTAGAAAAGTTAAAGACACAGAGAAAAGGTATGGTGCAAGTCAAATGGAATGTCTTGCTTTAGTATGGGCTCTGGAGAAACTCCATTACTACTTGGAAGGCACCAAATTTGCTGTGATTACTGACTGAAATGCTGTCAGGAAATTGATGAACATGAAGACCCCTAGTAGGCACAGGTTAAGGTGGCAGATAGCCATACAACAGTACAGAGGTCAGATGACCGTAGTTCACCAAGCTGGTACTAAAGATCAGAATGCTGATAGCTTGAGTAGGAATGCTTTGACTAATGATCCAAGTAACCCTGCTTATGACCCAGAGGATAATGATATATTTCCTATACTGAATATTGACATACTTGATATTGAGGCTCCTATTTTAGGAATCCACATCTGTGAAATGGATGAATCTTTGTTCAACTCTATCAAGGAGGCTTACAGCTCTGATATGAAGACTATAATCACCATTATGGAAAGTACTTCTCCACCATTTGAACTGATTAATAATCTACCTGACCCTCTTCTGAAATATTACAAAGCTGGAATGTTCACCTTTCGGGATGGTCTAGTATACTACAGGCACCAGAATTCTAGTGTCATAGTCTTAACCAAGATATATCATATCAAACATATCCTGGCTGAGTGCCATGATAACTGCTCTTCCGGACACTTATCTACTGATAGGACCTTAGAGAAATTCAAACAAAATGCTTGGTGGATAAATTGGAGAGACTACACTATCCAAAATGTTACCAGTTTTGAAACTTGTCAGAAGTGCAATAGGACCACTGGGAAAAGGTTTGGTCTACTACAGAAGATTTCTGAACCCAAGAAAAGATGGGAAATCATAAATATGGATTTTGTAACTGAAATACCCCCAGGAGGTGCTTATTCATAAAACTCAGTTCTTGTTATAGTAGATAGTTTCTCAAAGAAAGAAAAGTTTCTACCTAATCACAAGGAAGACACTGCTATGGAAGTTTCCTTGTTATTCTGGAATAGACTCATTGCTGATGTTGGAGTATCCAAGATTATTATCAGTGATAGAGACCCCAAATTTACCTCTGAGTTCTGGAGAAATATTCATGAAATGCTAGGAACTACCTTAGATTTCTCTACAGCTTATCACCCCCAGACAGATGTTTCAGCTGAAAGAATGATCCAGACTCTAGAAGATATGCTCAAAAGGTTCTGTTTCTTTGGTCTAGAATATAAGAATTCTGATGGTTATTTCTATGACTTGGTTTGTCTTTTACCCGCATTGGAGATAGCTTACAACAGTAGAAAGCACTCCACTACTAAAGAAGCACCCTACATACTGGAAAGAGGATGGATCCCTAAATTACCCAAGGATAACATTAACCAGCAGTTAACAAATATCCATCCTACATCAATTTATTTCAAGAAAATGATAGATGTAGCAAATAAAAATGCTGTTAAGTGTGTTCAGGATTCTGTTGAGTATAACCAACAGAGGTGGGATAAAACCCATAAAGAACCTGATTTCAAGATTAGAGATCAAGTATTAGTTTCTACCACTAACTTTACTAACTTAGCTGGTAACAGGAAGCTCAGAACAGCTTTTGTAGGACCTTTCACTATCAATAAGCTTCATGGTAAAAATGCTGTGGAAGTAATCTTGAGTGATGAACTCTCTAGGAAACACCCAGTCTTCCCAGTAAGTCTCATCAAACACTACCACCCAAGGGAGGGAGAACATACCCCTTCACCAGAAATACCAGTTGCAGAAGAAACTGGAAAGAAAGAGTAAAAGTTAGCAAGATCCTTAAGGATAAGAAAGACAGGATCAATGGAAAAGATGTTAGAATCTACCTAGTCAGATACAAGGGAGAGTCAGCTGATAAAGATGAATGGTTGCCTGAACACAATATCCCAGATGGACTCATACACTTGAGAAATTACAGAGCTAGCAGAAGGCATTAGACCCAGGAATTTTTTTTCTCAAATATAGACATATCTTGGAGTGGGGGAATGTCAGCTTTTCACTATGTACAGAGCAACCTGTCAAAGTAACAGAAGAAATATGATAAAAATAAATAAATAAGAAAAGTAAAATTAACTAAAGAAGGAGTGAAAAATCCACAAATATTATTGCAGGAATGGATTCCTCACCCAAAAGTAGGTAGGGTCATTCACTGACCCCACCCTGGAAATCCAACTCCTTCTATTTTTAAATAATTAAATAAAAAAAGGGACCAAAAGCCACAACACCAATATGGCACTTTCTGGCCATTTCAATGTTCACATGTATTTTCACGTATAGGTTTTACAACTAAATTTCACTCAGAATTGGAGTTTTGTGTATATTTTAGGAGTTACACACGGAAATGTGTTATGTCACAATTCCCACGCGCAGCCCTGCATCCTTACACATCCCTACGTACCAGTAGCTACACATTCCTGCGTACAAAGGTCACGCGCGCATCTAATTTTGCCGCGCACGCAGCGGATTGTACCCAGCGCGCATCTGAATTGACTGATCTCCGCGCCTGGATCAGTTGTGAAAAATCTGACAACCAGGTACCACTCAAGAGAGCTACAACCTAGTGAGGGTTAGCTGGCATATGCAATAACCTGAAATATGCATTAGTCATAGTCTAAAAACTATAAAACTTAAACAAAATTAATAAGAAACTAAGTTTGAGTATTTTTTTATAATAAATCAAATATTGAGGATTACCATGTAAATCACTTATCCTGATCTTCAAAGACCACAAAACAATACTAGAAGTCATCATAAAAATTATTAAAAATTATCTACGTGCTCAGAAGATAATGGAAAATCAGTAAACTTCCAAATCTGTCCACTTTAAAACAATATTAATAATACAAATGAAAGATGAGTGCAGAATGATCACATTTAAGCCATAACAGATTAACAGATCCTGTGGCCAAAATAGCACAGAAATCCAGAAGATCTGGTGTCAGCTGATTAAAAGCACCAAGTGGACATGCTAATCTTGCCCTGAATGGCCTGAAAGCCTCAGCCCAAGAGGAGAACCCTCTCTACATACCCTGAGAAGCCCATAATCAACCCAAAAAAGTATTTATACAGACCTCTTTGGACCTATTATTCATCATCAGCTTACCAGGAATTATTATTATCAATCAGACACCCTTTCATTTTTATTCAAAAGCTTATAAAAGAGATAAGAAAGTGATTTATGACCTAGTCTGTAGTATTATTATTTATTTCTCAAAACCAATCAACCCTTTGAAGTTAGTCAAGCAAATCCACCCCATCTGCTCTGAAAACCTTCCTATTATTGCAGGATTTTCGCAGTAAAGTGCTCAGAGTGAGTTTTTCCCTTCCTGTATTGGCCATTGTTCTGTTTTTCACAACTGTATCAGTGGAATGAGCCCTTTCTAATGCACCCATCTTCATTCCAAGGTTCTTAAACTGCCTAAGGAGGCCCCTTGAAGAGAGGTTGTTCATCTGTAAAGACCCAAAGTAGTGTAAAACTGTGTCCCCTCTTTTTGTAAAAAATTGAAAACCATTTTTGAACAAACCAATTAAACCTTGCACCAGCTTTTAAACAAATCCATTGTTTGAGATTTTGACATGTTTATCATTGGAATAATATTATTATTATTCCAGTATCTTCTATCACTCTCTGCAGCTAAAGGACTGCAAGGTTCCTGGTATCAGAGAGCTGACAAACCAAATCTTCCTAATTTTGTGATTCCTTGCTAGCAAAAGCCTTCAAAAGGGGATCTAATTGGGGAGCTGGCAACAGTATGAAATTATTTTGGAATGAAAATATTTGCTGAAAATCTTCCAAAATAATTGAAAATATGGGAGATGTTTGAGAATTGGCAGTTGAAGGTGAATTGAGGGGAAAATAAGTTGATGGCATCTACTTAGATAAAATTAGCACTGGCCTATTGTATGTATCTGCAAGCAGGAAACCATGGCAAGGGAATTTCATCCAGTAACTTTTAGGGGCAGGTCCAAAAGTGTGGTTGAGATGTTTTCTTGCTTTGTGAAAATTTTCATCCCAGACTTGATTCATGAAGTTTTCATCCTTGAAGATAGAGTTTGATTCCATTTCCTTGATCATTTCCTGACGTATTGAGCTCCAATCTTCAGATTTACAGCCAAAATTAACTGCTACTGATCTAAACCCACAGTTCCAATCAACCATCAAATCTTGAATATGTGAAGTTGGGGTATGGCTATCTTTGGGAAAATGAAATTTTCATATTGATGCTAAGGAAAAAAAGATTAGTAGTATGTAAGATGAAATGAAAACAAAACAATTCATACTGACTTGATCAATAGCCACCACTTCAAAATTATCAGAATATGAAAAATACAATGTTGTTTCTGTGTTTCATTTGAAGTGAATTTTAAAACTGTAAACTCAGTTTGTCCATAAAAAGAATCAAAATATTATGGGAAATTTCTCCAAAACACACCCCCAAACAGACAATTCCCCATTATTGTTGTAGATGCATCAATTTTTTTGGGGTGAATAATTGGTCCTAAAAATCCCCAAATCTTTTTTTGAGCCCTTCACAATTCCCACTGAAGTACTTCAAACTGAAAATTTGGACAATCTCATGGAAAAATAACATAAAAAAGAATTGAAAATAATGTGTCATTTTTATGTGAATCCCATTTTCTGGCGGGGAGGTGAAGTTCTAAAATTCTGGAAAAATTATAATTGAATGACCTACCATATTTGGAAACTTTTTTTCTCTTCAAATTTCTCAAAAAAATTAAAGAAAAAAGATTAAAAATGTGAAAAGATTTGAGACGTGGTGCGTTTTTTTTTCAGTTTTTTGAGGGAAATTTTGAAGGCCTTAAAAATGGCCAAAATTTGTCAGATTTTTTCTACAAGGGTTTGAAAAGCCCTTCTTTCCCCTAGTATTTTTTTTGACAACCCCAAAAAAACATGTTTTTTCCAGGTTTACTGCGTGTGCTGGGGACCTTGGGGACATTGTGGGGACGTTCAAACGGCCTCAATTCCAAGTTTGGGGGCATGAAAAATCCAATTTTCTAAATAAATAAATAGATAAATAACTAAAAAATAAATAAATAAATAACTAAAAAAATAAATGAATATGAGCCGTGGGGGCCCATAGAAGACTACAAAGGGCCGTTAAAAACACTCCCAACCCCCAGGGGGTTGTATAGGAGCTGTTTAACCCCCAGAAATGGCAATTTTGAGCTGATTACCCCCATAAACGGCTCAAATCCCCCATTTTTGGGGGTGCACAACCGCCTGGAAGTTGTTCCAGAATTTTGGGCACGCCCTGGACCACACTTGGGTTCCCTCAACCCAAATTTGGGATCAACATATACTATGTGGGACAGTTGCACTACAACTAGTGATACCAAGGCAAAATTAAAGTGAAATAAAAGTGAAATCAATCAAAGTATCCTAGATATTAAAGTGAAATTTGACACATCTTCCTTAACTCAAAAGTGAGCAAACTTTGCAGTTTTTCATTCAAAAGTTGGATTGAATACTGAAGTAGCATTGCAATTTTTTGGAATTATGGGAACAGTTGAAAGCCCTCTTTGTGACATGACTGCATTGAAGGACTACATCAATAGTGCAGTTACCAAAGGTTTGGAAAAAAAGGATTTGGGTAATTAAACATTGGAAGCCCCAATCACATCCTCATCAAGGGTGACAATTGAGGAACAAAATGTTTCACAGTTGGACTTGACCTCTGTTCATGAGTGACATTTCATATTACTGAGGTGTTTGCCTAATTTAATTTGATTGAAACTAATTGAGCAATTGTAATTATGAAACTATGAAACTATGAAAGTATGACAATAAAAAATGAATTTTTACTAGATCCACTTGACCCACCTCCCAAGAGAGCCTTTCCTACTAGGGAAGAGGCGCAAAAATATTTTTAAACAGGGGCTATGAAGCATGGTTATGCTCTGACTGTTTTTAACTCAAAGAAATATAAATATGTGGATTTGGGCTGTGATTGACATGGTTCCTACTTGGGGCAACTCCTTACCAAGCGGTCTTGGCAAACTCACACAAGGAAGGTTGGGTGCAAGTTTTTAATCCATGCAAGTTGCACAAAGTCAGACCCCTTGTGGCAAATCTCCTACAAAGAAACTCAAAATGACCATCAACCATCAGAACATCCCTTTGTGCATCCTCAACTGAGTAGAATCACTGGGGTAGCCTTAGACAATCTAATAGAAGGCATGAATGATGGGCTCAATACGTTACAAATTAGAGAAAATTGAGCAAGAGTGATGGCGGCAATTATGTTGATGACCAAACAATCCATAACACTAAGAAAAAGGCAAGTCTTGAAGAACTGAAGGGGAAAAGTGTTTTGGACATACCCTACAAACAGCTTGAAAAATCAAGTTGGATTCATTGGTCAAAATTAAGTGGAGAGGGTCACTTGGAGGCCCTATTCTTGGCCCACCCAGAGTCATTAAAGCTTTCCAAAATTCCATCATATTGCTATGTGGGATTGAACTTATAAAACAAATAAGTAAAAAATCCGGCTATGTCATGCAGTAGGAATGACAGCCAACTGGAAAGCTTTCACAAAATCTCTTGTTTTAATAACAAAAGAAACTTTTGAGTTCTACAGTTGGTCTGTAAATGCATTAAAGGAGTTGGCTTATGATCCTGAGAGACTTCCAAAAGTCTTTTTGATGGACCGTGAAAAAGCTCTGATTTGTGCAATTGAATCTAGTTTCCCAGAGTCATCAAGACAATGTTGCACTTGGCACTTTTCTAAAAACATACAAGAAAACTGTAAAGGGTGCTTTTTTAATGATGTTGAAGGATGGAAAAGATTTATGACTCTATGGGAAAAGTACAGGGCCTCAAAGACCAAGGAGGAGGTGGAGATCAATGATGCAGAACTCAGAGTAGGTCCAAATAACTGCTTTGTATTCTTCATAATTTTGGGTTCTGACCTTTTGACTTGTATAGCGTTTCTTGAAATACTACAAGGATGTGCTCAAGTATATGGAAAATCAAATTTTCCCAATCAAACAGGAGTTTGTAATGGCGTTGACTTGTATTAATCCAGATTTTGGAAACAAAACAACTTCTTGGGTTGAAGGGGCCCATGCCACCTTCAGACAATTCCTTGCAAACTCTTTGGGAAACATTTTTGATGCTTGGAAAAAACTTGATTGAACAGTTTTGAATCCAATTAAATTGTTTCATGCATCACTAAACAAATCTTGAATTAAGTTAGGGACAGTTCTCCCACCTGAACTGTTACCATTGGGATAAAAATTGTATTTAGAGGCAATTCAGCTTATGAGGGAATAATTTGAGAAGTTCAAAGGTGATCATGATGGCAAAGTGTGCACAAAGTCATACTCCAAGACTATGGGTTTGCCCTGTTCCAACCAAATAGGTGACTTTCTAGCATTCAGAGGATCTGTGGTACCCAAAGATGTTCATCCTCAGTGGAGGTTGTACTATGACCCTTGCAGTTCTAGTTCTTTAAGCTGGCTTAAGTTGGATTGTTTAAATCACTTTGTGATTAATGCTTTTCAATTAATTATTCCTAATTCACTATTGGTTTATCCTTTTGAATTTTTGAAGTGCAACATGGACAAAATGCTGAGCATTCCTCAGTTAAGTGAAAAGGTGAATGCAATGATCTTGGAATCTCCAGATCATGAGCAAGGCAGCCTATTGAAGTATATCATTTGAAAGATCACAAAATATTGATTGAAGCCAAGACTTGAACCCAAAGTCTTACAATCAAGTAGGGGCCAGCCAAAATTGACAGATACGCGGAGAGAACAATCTTGGTTTGAGCATGTTGAAAAACAACTCAAGCAGGAAAATAGGACTGGAAGGGTGCCAAATAAGGAAAGAAGAAAGATTGTAAGTCTTTTATTTTAGAAAATGTTAATTTTTTGGGTTTAATGAACTAACTAACTAATGATGAATTGTTAATCAAAGTTGGCAGGATCAGAATCTGAATTTCATAGTTCAGAGGAAGAGACTGAAAGTGAATTGGGATCACTGAATTTTGAATTGGAATCCTCTTCAGAGGAAGAAGATGTGCAGCAAAGCTCAACCAGAAGCTCATCTTTGGTGAGTATTCATTTCATTGATGCAATTAAAAACAGTTTTGATGATAGGAACCAAAAATTGTGGAAACAAGAAAGAGGAACTTCCCTACTTGTCCCTAAGTTCCAGAATTGATGGTCCTAGCTTCTGTAAGGATAAGGATTCACCCTTTTAGAGAGAGAGATAGAGAGATAGAGAGAGATGAATTTCCTTCCTTTACTTTCCTTTCAGTTTCATACCATAAGCCAAGATACCCCCCTATTGTATATATATGAGATGAGATCTATGCTGGGGTTGAGAGCATGGAATTTATGCCCAAACTCTCAACCCTAACCTAAGTACAAGCGCAATGAAAGCCCCCCAAAAAAATGTAAGAGAAACCCAAGGCCCAGAACCCTAGCCTAACCCCAATCTGTTCCCTGCCCCCTTACCATTACTTACAACAAGTTTGTCCTTCTCATGAAGCGGCCCTCTGCAGCGCCCTACTCAGAGCCCCCCGCTTGTCTGTATCTGCCCAGTGCGCCATGTGATTGCCTGCCCCGTGGCTTGGCCCAGGCCTATAGCCCCAATTGCCCTGCCCTACCTCCCCAAACTAGCTGCTGCAAACCTAGTTGGGCCAGCTCCATTATTGGGTCCATAATGTCCAAGCGGGCTGCGGCCCGCCACATCCAATCAAGCCAGACGCATGCCTGGTATGCCAAGCCCTGTGGTGCCTAATTCTGAGCCCGCAGTGACCACTGCTGAGACCACGTACATCCGAGTGCTGAGCCTGACCTACCAAATGCTGAGCGCGCCAACCGTGGCACGGTTCTCAATCCAAGGCTATATACAACACCACACAAAACCCCACCATGCGCGCTTGTCTTGCCTTGGCTTGTTCAAAATCACCTACCTGGAAACAACGCTTGCCCTTCCCCCATCTTGACAGCATGTCCCTCTTCAGTTTTGGATAATCAAGGTTTTGGTAGCCTTCCATCTCTTCCACATACCAAAGTTTCCTTGTCCATGATGAACAGGACAACATGGCGCGCCTTGTCTAAATCCAATGTGCCTTTGGAGTCTGCAATCACTTCATATTGTGAGATGAATTGCTCCACATCCGCAGTGTTGAATTGAATGTGAGGGTAATCCTTTGGCTCAATGCAGAAAGGGTGGGAGGAGGAAGAAAAACAGGAAGTGACTACCAATAGCATCCTGTGTACCTTCAAGAGACATGAGACAGAAGAGTTTCTGGGCCAGACTCCCAGATGTCAAAACAAGAGAGAGGAACTTAGGGACAACTGGGGAAGTTCATCTCTCTTGTTTCCAAAAAGTGAAATACCCTCAATCAAATAACCAAGAAATTCCATAAGTTCTTGGGTGAGGTTTGGGATCCAATTGGAGATGGGAATTGCAGATTTAGAGTCATTGCTAAATCTCTTGTTTATAATGAACAAGGATGGTTTAAAGTGAGAAAGGAAATGATTGAAAAATTAGAGAAACATAAAGCATGCTACATTAAGATTCTTGGTGGTGCAAAAGAGGTAAAAAAGATTAAACAAAGTCTTGATGTTGAAGACATCAATCAAAAGATTCCCTCTTCAAAAAGGTTGGCTAAGCTTGATATGGGAAAAATATTAGCAGACACATACACCACACCTATATGTTTCATTTCATTGGAGTCATGTTGTTCTTATACTCCAATAAAAAATGGTTTTACAGATAAATCATAACCTGTTTATATTTCCTTTGTAAACAATAACCACTGGGTTCTATTGGTACTTGAGGTAGAAATGATTCCAATCCTGCCCATTGTAGCAAAAACCGTGTTCCTTGATTTCTAAAAAAGCCTCTGGTTGGGTGCATCATCTCAAAGATCAACTGCAAATGTATTCTAGATTATAGAGATTAGAGAATTTGACTTCATTTCAACATTGCGTTTCATATGAATTGTAATTCTAATGCAGCTAACAAGTTCTATTAATATAAAGGTTTATCACGTTTTGAACATAATTATGTTGAGTTTTTTGGGTTAAAATAATTATTTTGAGTTTTTTGAATGAAAGTTTAATGGTAAGTCAGTTCAACTTGTGTTGGGATGATTCCATCATAATGAGTATTTTAATCCTTATGATGGGATCAGCTTAACACAAGTTGAACTGGTTTTTTTTTTGGTGTTTTTACTTTAGGGCTTGTCAAGTTACTTTTCTTTTTTTTGGTGTTTTTAGTTTAGGGCTAGTCCAGTAACTTGTGTTTT
>CM062641.1:19977302-19992534 GCA_025617555.3 Puccinia polysora | reverse complement strand
AAGCACTCCACTACTAAAGAAGCACCCTACATACTGGAAAGAGGATGGATCCCTAAATTACCCAAGGATAACATTAACCAGCAGTTAACAAATATCCATCCTACATCAATTTATTTCAAGAAAATGATAGATGTAGCAAATAAAAATGCTGTTAAGTGTGTTCAGGATTCTGTTGAGTATAACCAACAGAGGTGGGATAAAACCCATAAAGAACCTGATTTCAAGATTAGAGATCAAGTATTAGTTTCTACCACTAACTTTACTAACTTAGCTGGTAACAGGAAGCTCAGAACAGCTTTTGTAGGACCTTTCACTATCAATAAGCTTCATGGTAAAAATGCTGTGGAAGTAATCTTGAGTGATGAACTCTCTAGGAAACACCCAGTCTTCCCAGTAAGTCTCATCAAACACTACCACCCAAGGGAGGGAGAACATACCCCTTCACCAGAAATACCAGTTGCAGAAGAAACTGGAAAGAAAGAGTAAAAGTTAGCAAGATCCTTAAGGATAAGAAAGACAGGATCAATGGAAAAGATGTTAGAATCTACCTAGTCAGATACAAGGGAGAGTCAGCTGATAAAGATGAATGGTTGCCTGAACACAATATCCCAGATGGACTCATACACTTGAGAAATTACAGAGCTAGCAGAAGGCATTAGACCCAGGAATTTTTTTTCTCAAATATAGACATATCTTGGAGTGGGGGAATGTCAGCTTTTCACTATGTACAGAGCAACCTGTCAAAGTAACAGAAGAAATATGATAAAAATAAATAAATAAGAAAAGTAAAATTAACTAAAGAAGGAGTGAAAAATCCACAAATATTATTGCAGGAATGGATTCCTCACCCAAAAGTAGGTAGGGTCATTCACTGACCCCACCCTGGAAATCCAACTCCTTCTATTTTTAAATAATTAAATAAAAAAAGGGACCAAAAGCCACAACACCAATATGGCACTTTCTGGCCATTTCAATGTTCACATGTATTTTCACGTATAGGTTTTACAACTAAATTTCACTCAGAATTGGAGTTTTGTGTATATTTTAGGAGTTACACACGGAAATGTGTTATGTCACAATTCCCACGCGCAGCCCTGCATCCTTACACATCCCTACGTACCAGTAGCTACACATTCCTGCGTACAAAGGTCACGCGCGCATCTAATTTTGCCGCGCACGCAGCGGATTGTACCCAGCGCGCATCTGAATTGACTGATCTCCGCGCCTGGATCAGTTGTGAAAAATCTGACAACCAGGTACCACTCAAGAGAGCTACAACCTAGTGAGGGTTAGCTGGCATATGCAATAACCTGAAATATGCATTAGTCATAGTCTAAAAACTATAAAACTTAAACAAAATTAATAAGAAACTAAGTTTGAGTATTTTTTTATAATAAATCAAATATTGAGGATTACCATGTAAATCACTTATCCTGATCTTCAAAGACCACAAAACAATACTAGAAGTCATCATAAAAATTATTAAAAATTATCTACGTGCTCAGAAGATAATGGAAAATCAGTAAACTTCCAAATCTGTCCACTTTAAAACAATATTAATAATACAAATGAAAGATGAGTGCAGAATGATCACATTTAAGCCATAACAGATTAACAGATCCTGTGGCCAAAATAGCACAGAAATCCAGAAGATCTGGTGTCAGCTGATTAAAAGCACCAAGTGGACATGCTAATCTTGCCCTGAATGGCCTGAAAGCCTCAGCCCAAGAGGAGAACCCTCTCTACATACCCTGAGAAGCCCATAATCAACCCAAAAAAGTATTTATACAGACCTCTTTGGACCTATTATTCATCATCAGCTTACCAGGAATTATTATTATCAATCAGACACCCTTTCATTTTTATTCAAAAGCTTATAAAAGAGATAAGAAAGTGATTTATGACCTAGTCTGTAGTATTATTATTTATTTCTCAAAACCAATCAACCCTTTGAAGTTAGTCAAGCAAATCCACCCCATCTGCTCTGAAAACCTTCCTATTATTGCAGGATTTTCGCAGTAAAGTGCTCAGAGTGAGTTTTTCCCTTCCTGTATTGGCCATTGTTCTGTTTTTCACAACTGTATCAGTGGAATGAGCCCTTTCTAATGCACCCATCTTCATTCCAAGGTTCTTAAACTGCCTAAGGAGGCCCCTTGAAGAGAGGTTGTTCATCTGTAAAGACCCAAAGTAGTGTAAAACTGTGTCCCCTCTTTTTGTAAAAAATTGAAAACCATTTTTGAACAAACCAATTAAACCTTGCACCAGCTTTTAAACAAATCCATTGTTTGAGATTTTGACATGTTTATCATTGGAATAATATTATTATTATTCCAGTATCTTCTATCACTCTCTGCAGCTAAAGGACTGCAAGGTTCCTGGTATCAGAGAGCTGACAAACCAAATCTTCCTAATTTTGTGATTCCTTGCTAGCAAAAGCCTTCAAAAGGGGATCTAATTGGGGAGCTGGCAACAGTATGAAATTATTTTGGAATGAAAATATTTGCTGAAAATCTTCCAAAATAATTGAAAATATGGGAGATGTTTGAGAATTGGCAGTTGAAGGTGAATTGAGGGGAAAATAAGTTGATGGCATCTACTTAGATAAAATTAGCACTGGCCTATTGTATGTATCTGCAAGCAGGAAACCATGGCAAGGGAATTTCATCCAGTAACTTTTAGGGGCAGGTCCAAAAGTGTGGTTGAGATGTTTTCTTGCTTTGTGAAAATTTTCATCCCAGACTTGATTCATGAAGTTTTCATCCTTGAAGATAGAGTTTGATTCCATTTCCTTGATCATTTCCTGACGTATTGAGCTCCAATCTTCAGATTTACAGCCAAAATTAACTGCTACTGATCTAAACCCACAGTTCCAATCAACCATCAAATCTTGAATATGTGAAGTTGGGGTATGGCTATCTTTGGGAAAATGAAATTTTCATATTGATGCTAAGGAAAAAAAGATTAGTAGTATGTAAGATGAAATGAAAACAAAACAATTCATACTGACTTGATCAATAGCCACCACTTCAAAATTATCAGAATATGAAAAATACAATGTTGTTTCTGTGTTTCATTTGAAGTGAATTTTAAAACTGTAAACTCAGTTTGTCCATAAAAAGAATCAAAATATTATGGGAAATTTCTCCAAAACACACCCCCAAACAGACAATTCCCCATTATTGTTGTAGATGCATCAATTTTTTTGGGGTGAATAATTGGTCCTAAAAATCCCCAAATCTTTTTTTGAGCCCTTCACAATTCCCACTGAAGTACTTCAAACTGAAAATTTGGACAATCTCATGGAAAAATAACATAAAAAAGAATTGAAAATAATGTGTCATTTTTATGTGAATCCCATTTTCTGGCGGGGAGGTGAAGTTCTAAAATTCTGGAAAAATTATAATTGAATGACCTACCATATTTGGAAACTTTTTTTCTCTTCAAATTTCTCAAAAAAATTAAAGAAAAAAGATTAAAAATGTGAAAAGATTTGAGACGTGGTGCGTTTTTTTTTTCAGTTTTTTGAGGGAAATTTTGAAGGCCTTAAAAATGGCCAAAATTTGTCAGATTTTTTCTACAAGGGTTTGAAAAGCCCTTCTTTCCCCTAGTATTTTTTTTGACAACCCCAAAAAAACATGTTTTTTCCAGGTTTACTGCGTGTGCTGGGGACCTTGGGGACATTGTGGGGACGTTCAAACGGCCTCAATTCCAAGTTTGGGGGCATGAAAAATCCAATTTTCTAAATAAATAAATAGATAAATAACTAAAAAATAAATAAATAAATAACTAAAAAAATAAATGAATATGAGCCGTGGGGGCCCATAGAAGACTACAAAGGGCCGTTAAAAACACTCCCAACCCCCAGGGGGTTGTATAGGAGCTGTTTAACCCCCAGAAATGGCAATTTTGAGCTGATTACCCCCATAAACGGCTCAAATCCCCCATTTTTGGGGGTGCACAACCGCCTGGAAGTTGTTCCAGAATTTTGGGCACGCCCTGGACCACACTTGGGTTCCCTCAACCCAAATTTGGGATCAACATATACTATGTGGGACAGTTGCACTACAACTAGTGATACCAAGGCAAAATTAAAGTGAAATAAAAGTGAAATCAATCAAAGTATCCTAGATATTAAAGTGAAATTTGACACATCTTCCTTAACTCAAAAGTGAGCAAACTTTGCAGTTTTTCATTCAAAAGTTGGATTGAATACTGAAGTAGCATTGCAATTTTTTGGAATTATGGGAACAGTTGAAAGCCCTCTTTGTGACATGACTGCATTGAAGGACTACATCAATAGTGCAGTTACCAAAGGTTTGGAAAAAAAGGATTTGGGTAATTAAACATTGGAAGCCCCAATCACATCCTCATCAAGGGTGACAATTGAGGAACAAAATGTTTCACAGTTGGACTTGACCTCTGTTCATGAGTGACATTTCATATTACTGAGGTGTTTGCCTAATTTAATTTGATTGAAACTAATTGAGCAATTGTAATTATGAAACTATGAAACTATGAAAGTATGACAATAAAAAATGAATTTTTACTAGATCCACTTGACCCACCTCCCAAGAGAGCCTTTCCTACTAGGGAAGAGGCGCAAAAATATTTTTAAACAGGGGCTATGAAGCATGGTTATGCTCTGACTGTTTTTAACTCAAAGAAATATAAATATGTGGATTTGGGCTGTGATTGACATGGTTCCTACTTGGGGCAACTCCTTACCAAGCGGTCTTGGCAAACTCACACAAGGAAGGTTGGGTGCAAGTTTTTAATCCATGCAAGTTGCACAAAGTCAGACCCCTTGTGGCAAATCTCCTACAAAGAAACTCAAAATGACCATCAACCATCAGAACATCCCTTTGTGCATCCTCAACTGAGTAGAATCACTGGGGTAGCCTTAGACAATCTAATAGAAGGCATGAATGATGGGCTCAATACGTTACAAATTAGAGAAAATTGAGCAAGAGTGATGGCGGCAATTATGTTGATGACCAAACAATCCATAACACTAAGAAAAAGGCAAGTCTTGAAGAACTGAAGGGGAAAAGTGTTTTGGACATACCCTACAAACAGCTTGAAAAATCAAGTTGGATTCATTGGTCAAAATTAAGTGGAGAGGGTCACTTGGAGGCCCTATTCTTGGCCCACCCAGAGTCATTAAAGCTTTCCAAAATTCCATCATATTGCTATGTGGGATTGAACTTATAAAACAAATAAGTAAAAAATCCGGCTATGTCATGCAGTAGGAATGACAGCCAACTGGAAAGCTTTCACAAAATCTCTTGTTTTAATAACAAAAGAAACTTTTGAGTTCTACAGTTGGTCTGTAAATGCATTAAAGGAGTTGGCTTATGATCCTGAGAGACTTCCAAAAGTCTTTTTGATGGACCGTGAAAAAGCTCTGATTTGTGCAATTGAATCTAGTTTCCCAGAGTCATCAAGACAATGTTGCACTTGGCACTTTTCTAAAAACATACAAGAAAACTGTAAAGGGTGCTTTTTTAATGATGTTGAAGGATGGAAAAGATTTATGACTCTATGGGAAAAGTACAGGGCCTCAAAGACCAAGGAGGAGGTGGAGATCAATGATGCAGAACTCAGAGTAGGTCCAAATAACTGCTTTGTATTCTTCATAATTTTGGGTTCTGACCTTTTGACTTGTATAGCGTTTCTTGAAATACTACAAGGATGTGCTCAAGTATATGGAAAATCAAATTTTCCCAATCAAACAGGAGTTTGTAATGGCGTTGACTTGTATTAATCCAGATTTTGGAAACAAAACAACTTCTTGGGTTGAAGGGGCCCATGCCACCTTCAGACAATTCCTTGCAAACTCTTTGGGAAACATTTTTGATGCTTGGAAAAAACTTGATTGAACAGTTTTGAATCCAATTAAATTGTTTCATGCATCACTAAACAAATCTTGAATTAAGTTAGGGACAGTTCTCCCACCTGAACTGTTACCATTGGGATAAAAATTGTATTTAGAGGCAATTCAGCTTATGAGGGAATAATTTGAGAAGTTCAAAGGTGATCATGATGGCAAAGTGTGCACAAAGTCATACTCCAAGACTATGGGTTTGCCCTGTTCCAACCAAATAGGTGACTTTCTAGCATTCAGAGGATCTGTGGTACCCAAAGATGTTCATCCTCAGTGGAGGTTGTACTATGACCCTTGCAGTTCTAGTTCTTTAAGCTGGCTTAAGTTGGATTGTTTAAATCACTTTGTGATTAATGCTTTTCAATTAATTATTCCTAATTCACTATTGGTTTATCCTTTTGAATTTTTGAAGTGCAACATGGACAAAATGCTGAGCATTCCTCAGTTAAGTGAAAAGGTGAATGCAATGATCTTGGAATCTCCAGATCATGAGCAAGGCAGCCTATTGAAGTATATCATTTGAAAGATCACAAAATATTGATTGAAGCCAAGACTTGAACCCAAAGTCTTACAATCAAGTAGGGGCCAGCCAAAATTGACAGATACGCGGAGAGAACAATCTTGGTTTGAGCATGTTGAAAAACAACTCAAGCAGGAAAATAGGACTGGAAGGGTGCCAAATAAGGAAAGAAGAAAGATTGTAAGTCTTTTATTTTAGAAAATGTTAATTTTTTGGGTTTAATGAACTAACTAACTAATGATGAATTGTTAATCAAAGTTGGCAGGATCAGAATCTGAATTTCATAGTTCAGAGGAAGAGACTGAAAGTGAATTGGGATCACTGAATTTTGAATTGGAATCCTCTTCAGAGGAAGAAGATGTGCAGCAAAGCTCAACCAGAAGCTCATCTTTGGTGAGTATTCATTTCATTGATGCAATTAAAAACAGTTTTGATGATAGGAACCAAAAATTGTGGAAACAAGAAAGAGGAACTTCCCTACTTGTCCCTAAGTTCCAGAATTGATGGTCCTAGCTTCTGTAAGGATAAGGATTCACCCTTTTAGAGAGAGAGATAGAGAGATAGAGAGAGATGAATTTCCTTCCTTTACTTTCCTTTCAGTTTCATACCATAAGCCAAGATACCCCCCTATTGTATATATATGAGATGAGATCTATGCTGGGGTTGAGAGCATGGAATTTATGCCCAAACTCTCAACCCTAACCTAAGTACAAGCGCAATGAAAGCCCCCCAAAAAAATGTAAGAGAAACCCAAGGCCCAGAACCCTAGCCTAACCCCAATCTGTTCCCTGCCCCCTTACCATTACTTACAACAAGTTTGTCCTTCTCATGAAGCGGCCCTCTGCAGCGCCCTACTCAGAGCCCCCCGCTTGTCTGTATCTGCCCAGTGCGCCATGTGATTGCCTGCCCCGTGGCTTGGCCCAGGCCTATAGCCCCAATTGCCCTGCCCTACCTCCCCAAACTAGCTGCTGCAAACCTAGTTGGGCCAGCTCCATTATTGGGTCCATAATGTCCAAGCGGGCTGCGGCCCGCCACATCCAATCAAGCCAGACGCATGCCTGGTATGCCAAGCCCTGTGGTGCCTAATTCTGAGCCCGCAGTGACCACTGCTGAGACCACGTACATCCGAGTGCTGAGCCTGACCTACCAAATGCTGAGCGCGCCAACCGTGGCACGGTTCTCAATCCAAGGCTATATACAACACCACACAAAACCCCACCATGCGCGCTTGTCTTGCCTTGGCTTGTTCAAAATCACCTACCTGGAAACAACGCTTGCCCTTCCCCCATCTTGACAGCATGTCCCTCTTCAGTTTTGGATAATCAAGGTTTTGGTAGCCTTCCATCTCTTCCACATACCAAAGTTTCCTTGTCCATGATGAACAGGACAACATGGCGCGCCTTGTCTAAATCCAATGTGCCTTTGGAGTCTGCAATCACTTCATATTGTGAGATGAATTGCTCCACATCCGCAGTGTTGAATTGAATGTGAGGGTAATCCTTTGGCTCAATGCAGAAAGGGTGGGAGGAGGAAGAAAAACAGGAAGTGACTACCAATAGCATCCTGTGTACCTTCAAGAGACATGAGACAGAAGAGTTTCTGGGCCAGACTCCCAGATGTCAAAACAAGAGAGAGGAACTTAGGGACAACTGGGGAAGTTCATCTCTCTTGTTTCCAAAAAGTGAAATACCTCAATCAAATAACCAAGAAATTCCATAAGTTCTTGGGTGAGGTTTGGGATCCAATTGGAGATGGGAATTGCAGATTTAGAGTCATTGCTAAATCTCTTGTTTATAATGAACAAGGATGGTTTAAAGTGAGAAAGGAAATGATTGAAAAATTAGAGAAACATAAAGCATGCTACATTAAGATTCTTGGTGGTGCAAAAGAGGTAAAAAAGATTAAACAAAGTCTTGATGTTGAAGACATCAATCAAAAGATTCCCTCTTCAAAAAGGTTGGCTAAGCTTGATATGGGAAAAATATTAGCAGACACATACACCACACCTATATGTTTCATTTCATTGGAGTCATGTTGTTCTTATACTCCAATAAAAAATGGTTTTACAGATAAATCATAACCTGTTTATATTTCCTTTGTAAACAATAACCACTGGGTTCTATTGGTACTTGAGGTAGAAATGATTCCAATCCTGCCCATTGTAGCAAAACCGTGTTCCTTGATTTCTAAAAAAGCCTCTGGTTGGGTGCATCATCTCAAAGATCAACTGCAAATGTATTCTAGATTATAGAGATTAGAGAATTTGACTTCATTTCAACATTGCGTTTCATATGAATTGTAATTCTAATGCAGCTAACAAGTTCTATTAATATAAAGGTTTATCACGTTTTGAACATAATTATGTTGAGTTTTTTGGGTTAAAATAATTATTTTGAGTTTTTTGAATGAAAGTTTAATGGTAAGTCAGTTCAACTTGTGTTGGGATGATTCCATCATAATGAGTATTTTAATCCTTATGATGGGATCAGCTTAACACAAGTTGAACTGGTTTTTTTTTGGTGTTTTTACTTTAGGGCTTGTCAAGTTACTTTTCTTTTTTTTGGTGTTTTTAGTTTAGGGCTAGTCCAGTAACTTGTGTTTTTTTTTGGATCTTTTTACTTTAGGGCTAGTCCATTGGATAGTACCAGTTTTTTTATTTATTTATTTATTTGTTTTTTTTAACCAAAAAATGAACATTTTTTGATTTTTTGGTTGATTTCTGTTTTTTTGGAAGGTTAGTTTAGTTTGTAGTACCCTTTCATTCCTTTTTTTTTTTGGCTCACCACAGTCTGGTGGTGTGTGTGATTCCAAACAACTACATTAAAGCCGTGTGGAGTTGTACACGGCTGGAATTTAGTTGTGCGGCATCCCCCACAAGCCTGGACCCTGGTGTGTGGGCCGCAAGGTTCTTTGAGACGTGTGGCACGCAGCAAGGCTTGAATGTGGTTGTGTGGCATGCCACACGGCCCATTTTGATTTGTGTCCATGGCTCAATGGATCATGAATTTAACAATAAATGAATAAATAAATAAATAAATAAAAATTGAAACATAAATAAATAAAAAATAAAATATATCAAAAATAAAAATATGAAAAAATATAAATAAATAAGAATAAAAATGAAAAATTTGCAACCCTACACAACCCGTTCTCACCCCAAAATGGGTTGTGTGCCACGGTCTGCAACAAATTTTGGGGTGTGAAAAGCTGTTCACATCTAAGATGGGTTGCAAACAGCTGTTCACACCACAGATGGGTTGCAAATTGCGCCATGCAACCTAATGTTGTGTAGAGTTGGAAATTTAACATTTCCCTTTTCTTTCTTCTTCCTTTTTGTTTCCTTTTTTCTTCCTTTTTTCTTCCTTTTTTCTTCCTTTTTTCTTCCTTTTTTCTTCCTTTTTTCTTCCTTTTTTCTTCCTTTTTTCTTCCTTTTTTCTTCCTTTTTTCTTCCTTTTTTCTTCCTTTTTTCTTCCTTTTTTCTTCCTTTTTTCTTCCTTTTTTCTTCCTTTTTTCTTCCTTTTTGTTTCCTTTTTTCTTCCTTTTTTCTTCCTTTTTTCTTCCTTTTTTCTTCCTTTTTTCTTCCTTTTTTCTTCCTTTTTTCTTCCTTTTTTCTTCCTTTTTTCTTCCTTTTTTCTTCCTTTTTTCTTCCTTTTTTCTTCCTTTTTTCTTCCTTTTTTCTTCCTTTTTTCTTCCTTTTTTCTTCCTTTTTTCTTCCTTTTTTCTTCCTTTTTTCTTCCTTTTTTCTTCCTTTTTTCTTCCTTTTTTCTTCCTTTTTTCTTCCTTTTTTCTTCCTTTTTTCTTCCTTTTTTCTTCCTTTTTTCTTCCTTTTTTCTTCCTTTTTTCTTCCTTTTGTCTTCCTTTTTTCTTCCTTTTTTCTTCCTTTTTTCTTCCTTTTTTCTTCCTTTTTTCTTCCTTTTTTCTTCCTTTTTTCTTCCTTTTTTCTTCCTTTTTTCTTCCTTTTTTCTTCCTTTTTTCTTCCTTTTTTCTTCCTTTTTTCTTCCTTTTTTCTTCCTTTTTTCTTCCTTTTTTCTTCCTTTTTTCTTCCTTTTTTCTTCCTTTTTTCTTCCTTTTTTCTTCCTTTTTTCTTCCTTTTTTCTTCCTTTTTTCTTCCTTTTTTCTTCCTTTTTTCTTCCTTTTTTCTTCCTTTTTTCTTCCTTTTTTCTTCCTTTTTTCTTCCTTTTTTCTTCCTTTTTTCTTCCTTTTTTCTTCCTTTTTTCTTCCTTTTTTCTTCCTTTTTTCTTCCTTTTTTCTTCCTTTTTTCTTCCTTTTTTCTTCCTTTTTTCTTCCTTTTTTCTTCCTTTTTTCTTCCTTTTTTCTTCCTTTTTTCTTCCTTTTTTCTTCCTTTTTTCTTCCTTTTTTCTTCCTTTTTTCTTCCTTTTTTCTTCCTTTTTTCTTCCTTTTTTCTTCCTTTTTTCTTCCTTTTTTCTTCCTTTTTTCTTCCTTTTTCCCTCCTTTTTCCTTCCTTTTCTCTTCCTTTTCTATTCCTTTTCTCTTCATTTTTTCTTTCTTCCTTTTTCTTTCTTTTTCTTTCTCTTTTTTTCTACTTTCTTTTCTACCTTTTTTTCTTTTTTTTCTTTTTTCTTTTTTCTTTGTTTTTTTCTTTTTTCTTTTTCTTTTCTTTTTTGGGTGATGATAAATTCACAATTCCAGTTGTGTGGGAGTTGTGTAGGGCCCTACATGGCTCAAATGAGGCATGGGGGCCCATAGACAACTACAAAGGGCTGTCCCAAACACGCGCCACCCCCAAGGGGTTGTATAGGAGCCGTTTGCTCCCCAAACACAGCCATTTGGAGCCTTTTACCGCCATACACGGATCAAAACCGCTGTTTTTGGGGGTGCGCAACCCCCCAGAAGTTGTTCCAGAATTTTGGGCACCCCCTGGACCACACTTGGGTTCCATAAACCCAAATTTGGGATCAATGCATACTTTTTGGGACTGTTGTCCCACACCTAGGAATTCCAAAGTGACTTTATAGTGAAATCAAAGTGAAAGTAAAGTGAAAATTGAAATCATATTAAAATCTGCAAACATTCTTTCTCAACTTGAAAGTGAGAAAACTTTGTTTGTGCCATTGAAATTTGGATTGAATACTGAAGTATACCATTGCATTTTTTTGCATGGGAACAGTGTCAAGCCCTCCTTCTTCTAAAATTGCTGCCTGGAAGGTCTACATTGATAGTGCCATCAACAAAGCTTTGGAAAAAGAAAAAAAGGATTTGGCTAATGAAGCATTGGAAGCCACAATTGCATCCTCATCAAGGGTAAAAATTGAGGAGCAAAATGTTTCACAGTGGGATGCAACCTCAGGTTGTGAGTAAAATTTTATGTTACAGAGGTCTTTGCTGGATTAAATTTGATTCAAACTAACTTATGGGGTACCTGTAACTATGAAACTAAAAAACCTAACCATTGAATTGGTGCCAGATCCACTTGACCCACCTCCTGTGAGAACCTTTCCTACTATTGAAGAGGCCCAAAACTATTGTCAAACATGGGCTATGAAGCATGATTACGCTCCAATGGTTTTTAACTCAAAGAAAGATAAATATGTGTATTTGGCCTGTGATTGCCATCGTTACTATTTGGGAAAACTTCTTACCAAACAGTCTAGACAAACTCACACAAGGAAGGTTGGGTGAAATTTTTTAATCCATGAAAGTTGCACAAAGTCAGACCCCTTGTGGCAACTCTCCTACAAAGAAACCCAACATAACCATAAAAAATCTGAACATCCCTCTGTGCATCCTCAACTGAGGATAATCTTGGGGGTAATCTTAGACAATCTAATAGAAGGCATGAATGATGGGCTCAATACATTGCAGCTTAAGAGGAAATTGAGAAAGATTAAGGGGGGGGATTATTTTGATGACTGAACAATCTATAACCCTAAGCGGAAGGTAATGCTTGCAGAACTAAAGGGGAAAAGTGTTATGGAGGTACTCTATGAACAGCTTGAAGAAAAAAGTTGGATTTGCCGGTCAAACTTCAGTGGAGATGGTCACTTGGAGGCCCTGTACTTAGCACATCCTGAGGAAGTAAAGCTTTCCACAAAATTCCATCATATTGCTATTTTGGATTGTACTTATAAAACAAATAAGTACAAAATCCCGCTTTTTCATGTTGTAGGAATGACAGACAACCAGAAAATTTTCACAAAAGCTCTTGTTTTCATAAAAAAAGAAACTTTTGAGTTCTACAGTTGGTCTGTAAATGCATTAAAGGAGTTGGCTTATGATCCTGAGAGACTTCCAAAAGTCTTTGTGATGGACCATGAAAAAGCTCTAATTTAAGCAATTGAATCTAGTTTCCCAGAGTCATCAAGAAAATTTTGCACTTGGATCTTGTCTAAAAACATACAAGCAAACTGTAAAGGGTGCTTTTTTAATGAAGTTGAAGGATGGAAAAGATTTATGCTCTATGGGCAAAGTACAGGGCGTCAAAGACCAAGGAGGAGGTGGAGATCAGTGATGCAGAACTCAGAGTAGGTCCAAATCACTGCTTCTTATTCTTCCTAGTTTTAGGTTCTGACCTTTTGACGTGTATAGTGTTTCTTGAAAGACCATGCGGATGTACTTGAGTATATGGAAAATAACGTTTTGCTTATCAAAGAGGTGTTTGTGACAGCGTGGACTTGTATAAAACCATATTTTTGAAACAAAACAACATCTTGGGTTGAAGGGGCCAATGCCACTCTCAAACAGTTGCTTGAAAAATCTTTGGGAAACATGTTGGATGTTTGGAAAATCCTGAATGGAACAGTTTTCAATCAAACTAAATTGGTTCATGCATCACTCTATATCACTCAAATTAAGTTAGGTACAGTTTTTGCACCTGAACTGTTACCATTGGGTTGCAAATTGTCTTTAGAGGCAATTCAGCTTATTAGGGAACAATTCAAGAAGTTCAAACATGATCATGATGGAAAAGTGTGCACCAAGTTATACTCCAAGACTATGGATTTTCCTTGTTCCCACCAAATAGGTGACCTTCTGGCATTCAGAGAATCTGTGGTACCCAAAGATTTTCATCCGCAGTGGAGGTTGGACTATGAACCTTGCAGTTCTATTTCTGTAAGCTGTCTTAAGCTCAATTTTTCAAGTTGGATTGTTCAAATCACTATGTGATTAATGATTCCTAATTCACCAATGGTTGATCCTTTTGAATTTTTCAAGTGGAATGTTGACAAAATGCTAAAAATTCCTCAGTTAAGTGAAAAAGTGAATGCAATGATCTTGGAATCTCCAGATCAAGAGCAAAGGGGCCTATTGAAACATATCATTTGAAAGATTACAAAATATCAATTGAAGCCAAGAACTGAAGCTAAAGTCTTACAGTCAAGTAGGGGCAGGCCGAAATTGAAAGATACGCGGCAAGAACCATCTTGGTTTGAGCATGTTGAAAACCAACTAAAGGGGGAAGAAAGGACTAGAAGGGCTCCAAATAAGAAAAGAAGAAATATTGTAAGCCTTTTCTTTTGGGATATGTTCATTCTTTTGGTTTAATGAACTTAGTTACTAACTAATGATGAATTTTTAGTCAAATTTGGCAGAATCTGAATCTGAATTTCATATTTCAGAGGAAGAGACTGAAAGTGAATTGGGATCACTTGATTTGGAATCAGAATCCTCTTCAGAGGAACAGAAAGTGCAGCAAAGCTCAACCAGAAGCTCATCTTTGGTGAGTATTCATTTATTTGATCTGAATAAATAAATGAATACCAAGTTAGTTTTCATGATAGGAACCAAATGTGTAATACCTCAATCAAATACTCAAGAAATTAAAAAAGTTCTTGGGTGAGGTTTGGGATCAGATTGAAGATGGGAATTGCGGATTTGGACTCATTGCTAAATGTCTTGGTTATGAAGAACATGGTTGGTTTAAAGTGAGAAAAGAAATGATTAAAACATTGGAAAAACATGAAGCATGCTACATTAAGATGCTTGGTGGTGGAAAGGAGGTTGAAAAGATTAAAGAAATACTTGATGTTGAAGACATCAATGAAAAGATTCCCTCCTCAGAATGGCTGTCTAAATTAGATATGGGTCAAATCATAGCAGACACATATTCCAGACCTAAATGTTTCATTTCATTGGAGTCATGTGATACTTATACCCCAATGAAAAATGGTGCTACTGATTAATCAGATACAATTTTCATTTCCTTTGTAAAAAATAACCACTGGGTTCTATTAATACTTGAGGGAGAAATGATTCCAATCCCGCCCATGGTAGCAAAACCGCGTTCCTTGATTTCTAAAAAAGCCTCTGGTGGGTTGATCATGTAAAAGATAAACTGAAAATGTATTCTAGATTATAGAGATTATAGACTTTGAATTCATTTCATCATTGGGTTTCATATAAATTGTGATTCTAATGCAGCTAACAAGCTCTATTAATATAAAGGGTTATCACATTTTGAACATAATTATGTTGATTTTTTTGATTTAAAATCATTATATTGAATGTTTTGAATGAGAGTTAATGGTAAGTCAGTTCAACTTGTGTTGGGCTGATTCCATCATAAGGAGTATTTTACTCCTTATGATAGGATCAGCTTAACACAAGTTGAACTGTTTTTTTTTGGTGTTTTCACTTTAGGGCTTGTCAAGTTACTTGTCTTTTTTGTGGTGTTTTTAGTTTACGGCTAGTCCATTTACTTGTCTTTTTTTTGGTCTTTTTAATTTAGGGCTAGTCCAGTTACTTGTGATTTTCTTTTGTGTTTTTAGTTTAGGGCTGGTCCAGCTAGTCGTGGTTTTTTTGGGTCTTTTTTCTTTAGACCTAGTCCATTAGAAAGTCCCATTTTTTTGTTTGTTATTTATTTATTTATT
>CM062641.1:19787302-19972302 GCA_025617555.3 Puccinia polysora | reverse complement strand
AAGTGTACTCAATGAAGCTTTGGTGAAATCTAGGGATTTTGGTAGGGAGTTGGAAAAGAAAAAATTGGAAGCCCCAATTGCATCCTGATCTATGGTGAAAATTGAGGAAAAAGATGTTTCTTCACAACTGAAACAAGATGTTTCATTACAAGTGGATTTGAATAAAGGTGGTGGGTCACATTTCATATGTCATTTGACTGAGACAGATTTGGCTTTATCAATATACTGACATAACCATGTGGGGTATAACTATGAAAATAAGGGGTGCCAGACCTGCCTGAACCTCCTCCTGTGAGAGCCTTTGCTAGTAGGAAGGAAGCCAAGATTTATTGTCAGAAATTGGCAGGCATGCATGGCTACGCATTGAAAACTTTCAAATCAAGGAAAGATGAATAAGTTGATCAAGCATGTGATCAATTTGGGGTTTATGAAGGGCCATGCCTCACTGAACTTCAAAGGCAAACTCACACTAGGAAGGTTGGGTTTCAATTCATGATCTGTGCAAGTAGGAAAGTAGAAGATCCCTCATGAAATCTCTCCATTAAAAATGGCCTACAAAATCATCAACCATCTGAAAGCCCTTCAGTGCATCCTCAACTCAGGAGAATTGAGGGGAAAGCTTTGGATCAAATTAAGGAAGGCATGAAAGATGGGCTCAACACAGTGCAAATTAAAAGAAAATTTAGAGATATTGATGGTGAAGAAAACATTGACCATAGAGAAATCTATAACACTAGGGGGAAGGTAAAGATAGAGGAACTGGAAGGAAAAGGTGTTAGGTATGTTCTATTGGAAATTCCCCAGGAATATCAGTGGTTTTCCAGGTAAAAATTTGGTGGAGCGGGTCGCCTGGAGGCCCTTTTCTTGGCTCATCCTGAGTCTATAAAACTTTTCAAAAAATACCATCATATTGCTTTTTTGGATTGTACTTATAAAAAAAAAAGGGACAGCATCCCTCTATTGCATTTTATATGAATTACTGCCAAAAAAAAACTTTGAAAAAGAATTTTGTTTTTATAAAAAAAGAAACATATGAGTTCTACATTTGGGTGTTGAATGATTCAAAGGAGTTTTATCATTATCCCAAGAGGCTTCCCAAAGTCTTTTTGACGGACCGTGAAAAAGGTCTTATTTGTTCTATTAAACACAGTTTCCCTGAGTCATCCAGACAGTTGCGCTCCTGGCACTTGTCTAAAAACATTCAAGCAAAGTGGAAAGTGAGCTTCAGTAATGAAGATGAAGGATGGCAAAGTTTTATGACTCTTTGGGCAAAGTATGGGGCCTCTGAAACCAAGGAGGAGGCAGAAGTCAATGATGCAGACCTCAGAGTATGCCAATTTATTGCTTCTTCTATTGATCTCAGGTGGGATAGATTACTTTGAAAATTTTATACAGTGTTTCTTGAAGGACTTTGAGGATTTTCTTGAGTATATGGAAAAGAATATTTTTTGTATCAAAGAGAAGTTTGTAACAATGTGGACTTGTGTCAACCCAGACTTTGGAAATAAGAAAACATCTTGGGTAGAAGGGGCTCCTTCCACTTTCAAAAAATTACTAGTGGGATATTTGGGGAAAATTTGGGATGTGTGGAAGAACCTTGAAGGAACTATTGAAATTCAGATCCAATCAGTCCATGCAGCACTTAAAAACTATTGAATAAAGTTGGGAACAGGTCTTCCAACGGAACTATTGTATTTGGGTTACAAATAGTAAATTGAGTCAATTAAACTAATTTGGGAACCATTCAAGAAGTTAAAGCGCAACCATGATGGCAAGGTGTGCTCAAAGTCATATTGAAAAATAATAGGGCGTATCAGAGTTAGCAAAATGGCCATTAGAAACCTGCCATTTTTTTTGACCAAACCCGCCATTTTGAATGGCAGTTTTCTGAAATACACATACCCCCTAACTGGTGTATTTCAAAATGGTGGGTTTCATGAAAATGGGGTATTTCAAACATCAAGCCCATCATTAAACCTTCCATTTATGCATCATCATTCTTCCACCATCCATCACATCCAAAACACCCATCCACATCAGCAAATCCATACCAATCCCATCTCCATCACATCACACACATCTCATCTCCATTGCTTCACATCTATATTGCTTCAAATCTTCATCTTGTTATAATTATAGCCAGCAATTAGCTTAGGCAAATGAGAATTATTTAAAGCAAAAGAAATGCTGGACACTGGGTGTCAATAGTTGCTAATGGGGCTCTCACAATGGGGCAATACGTTGGATGAATTCAATTGGATGATGAATGAATGATGGAAAACAGCAGGGAGAAGAGCTCCTTCAGTACAAAAGATTTGCCTCTTGTGAGCCCATGATACAACAAGCCAAAAGGAAAATTTTCCGCCCCAAAAGAGCTCTACAGGCTCTAAAGAACTTGTTACTTGGTTTGGACTACATCAGCCCGCATGGCGTCCGTCCCTGAACCCTTACAACCAGCCTATTCCGGTCCATTCTTGTTTTCCCAACATCACGGGGCTGAAACAGCCCCTTTGATGTTCAATCCTCTGGCTGGTTGTCTGTTAAAACCAGCCCTGATGCCCTCATTACCATACTTACGGGCTGGTTGCCTCATGTAGCCAGCCCCTGGCCCCTCAAATGGGCCAGGTGGGACCCAGGACTCACCTGGGTCTGGTTTCAACCTCACTAGGGGGGGGGTGTAACTGGCAGACATGCCGCCCCCCCTCTTTCTCTCAAATCCCCTCACCAGGGGCCCTGGGGGTCAATACCCCCAGGGAGTTGTTGTCAAAGAGGTCATTGGGCTGGGGGGTGGTCAGGTCCCCTCAGCCTGTCGCTCCTCCCCCTTGGTAAAGGGGGGGGGGGAGAGCAAACCTTCCATTTTTTCTCCCTTGCAACACTCTTTGCTGGTGAGAGGGTGGTCAAACCCCCCCACCTTCTGGTTGCTTTCCTTGTGGCCGGATCCGTTGTCTCCCTGGGCAGGAGGGTGATCAAGTCCCCCCTGCCCTGACCGACCGCGTCCTTGCAGCCGGTTGCTGGCTGGTTCAACCCAGCCAGCCTGCTTCCATCCCCCTCACAATGGCAAGCGAGGGGAGGGGAGGGAGCCGGGGCGGCGGGCCCCTGCTCCTGCAGCGCTGGTTTCCGGGCGCAACCAGCCGGGCCCGCGCAGCATTGCACCGTGCGGGATCCCTTGGACGCGCAACAGCCCCGCTTGGGCCGTACCAAGGAACAAAAGCAGCCCTGAACGGTCCGCAAAATGGGCAGCAGCCATGAGTGGGCTGCAACATGGGTGGGGGCCCCAATGGGCCGCCCCAAGCCCAAAATTTGAGAATTGAATACTTTGGCGGTCCAGCCTGTCTGGCCAAGTATGTCCAAAATAAACCTTGGGCTCAATTATACCCATACCAGCCCATCTGGCTGTATTTGCCCATATACCCCACCAGGCCCGTTAGGGCCCTTGTACCAATGGGCCTATTTAATGTGTTTTGAGGCCAGTTTCCCCAAATCTGTGACATCCAAATAGGTGTTGGAATAATCTCCCATCTTTCTTTTCATTTCATTCATTTCATCCAATCATGTCCTGTGCTTCTCCCTATTCTATTCTTTCCTATCTTCTATAAGTATCCCTTATTTATCATCTGACCTCACCTACAACCACCTGTCACCTGCGCGCTCTCAACCATCTCTAACTTACAGTCCACACAATCTCAGACTTACATGTCACAGTTCCAATCAGTTGTACACTACCTGAGGACAGATTGTGGAGCCAGACAGGAGGTTTCTTTCCTCATCCTTCTGTCTGTCTTCCAATCTGCATATCCTCAGGTAAGCAAAATGTTCTTTCTTTCTTTTTCTTCTTTCTTCATCACGATTCCTTTCCTTTTGGTACTGTTATCATCTCATCTGATTCTGATATGAAATATATCCTTCTGTCTGTCTTCCAATCTGCATATCCTCAGTCTGCGTATCCTGAGACTCTAACAATAGGCCCCTATGGTCCGTGTGTGTGTCCAATGGGCCTCAGAGGCCCATATGTGCATCCCATTTGGATTACACTCATATGTAGAACACGCATAAGTGCATACATATTTTAACACATCTTCACACAAATCCCATCATCATCTCATCAACCCACATCAAATTGCCATCTTTCTCAACATGGCCAATCAAAGTTCCCTGCAGCAAGTTGAAAACAAAAAAAATCTGACTGAACTCTTAACCACTGGTCCACTCCTTCCTCCTCCTCACCAAACACCCATCACCACCACCTCACCCACCACCACCACCTCACCCAGCACCACCACCTCACCCATCACCACAACCTCACCCATCACCTCCCCTCCTCCTTTGGTTGGCACCCCTGGTAATCCCCCCCCTCCTCCTCTTCCTGCCCCTCATTGGTTGCTTATCCCTTGATCATTCAACCTTTAGGTCCCCCCACACCTCCTTGCTCAATCCGCCAGGTAATTTCCCAAATTCTACAAAGCAAGTAAATTTTACCAGATGATAACGGGAAACAGGTCACTGAACCTGAGTTTCCCTCTCATCATCCTCCCACCTTCAAGCTAAACTTTTGTCTGTGGCTATCCAATATCTTGGTTCTCAAGCATCTCAAATTGCCTTACAGGGAAACCTTGATCCTGAAATCTTGCATTCCAATCCCCCTTCAATCAAGACATACGTCTGAATCATGTTCCAAAAAGATTTGGGTGGCTACCTCCTCCTCCTTGTCCTCTGCTGCCACTGGAAATTGATTGATTGATTGCTGGCGGCCTCCTCCAGCTCCTCCTCTTCCTTCAATCAATTGATAAATCACAGGCAGCAGCTTCATTTTCCTCCTCCTCTTCCTCCACTGGCAATCAATCAATTGCAATTTCTGCCTTCTTCTCATGCTCCTCTCCTCAATGCCTCCTTGTCCTTTGCCGCTGCTGGAGATTTATCAATTGATTCCTGGATGCCTCAAACAGCTCCTCCTCCACAGGAAATCAATCAATCAATCATGGGCGGCAGCCTCCTTTTCCTTCTCCTCTGCCGCCGCCGGCAATCAATTGAGCAATTGATTGATCATGGCAAGTGGCAGAGGAGCCTGCTGCCAGCAATTTATTGATTGCAATCACGGTCTCCTCCTCCTGAAATGATTGAGCAGTTGATTGATCACGGCCTCCTTGTCCTCTTCTGCCTCCAGAAATTGATTGATTGATTGCCAGCAGCCTTCTCCATCTCCCATCCCCCAGTAATCAATTGATTAATCACAGGCAGTGGCAGAGGAGGAGGAGGAGGCCCCCACCAGAAATCAATTGATTAATCACAGGAAGCGGCAGAGGAGGAGGAGGAGGAGGAGGCCGCCACCAGCAATCAATTGATTGATATCTGGCCTCCTCCTCCTGCTCCTCTCCCCCCGCCCGTGATCAATTGAGAAATCAATTGGTTGTTGCCTCCTTGTCCTCTGCTGCCTCCGGCAATTGATTGATTGATTGCCTGCCGCCTCCTCCAGCTTTTCCTCTGCCCCCCAATTGATTGCAGGCAGCCCCCTCCTCTTCCTCCTCTGCTGCTACTGTAAGACTCCAAACGGTGCTAGGACGTGGCAGTTCTGTGGAGGGGAAAGGTGCTTTTTAGGCTGACCTCCGGAGTGTTACAAAAGTATTTAAATGGAACCAAGATCAAGGTCCAGAGCTTTTTAAGTGAGGAATCAAGTAGTAAACAATAAATCTTGATAATAGTTGTTAGCAATGAAACAGAACTATCTGAGGCAAGATTATGTGGGTGATATTTGAAAAAAAGAAGTTAAATTTTGTTTCAAGTTCAAAAGAACACAGCTGTTGTACATAAACAACACCCACAAGATAATAACTCTGGTTTTCAGCAGAAGATTGGGGATGATCAACTAAAACCCCAACCAACCTCCAGGTTCTGAATGAACCCGCCCAAATCTCGGCAATCAAGCGCTTGAAGGGTACCAGATAACTGAGGGTGGCCGTACAAGACAAAGAACAATGTTTTGAGAAGCTCTAAAAGCCAACAGTAACTGATTTGAACAGGGATAAACTCAACACTTCTCAAGGAACTCAAGACAATGCTGGAAGAATGCAATTTTGAAAAAAAAATAAAAGGAGGTACAAAACTCCAGGTTTTAAGCTAAATAAAACCTCTTCAATCAAACGTGATTGGCTCCAGAAAGGTGATCAAGGAAGGATCAAGAAAAGTATGGTCAGAGAAAGGGATCAAAGAGTGGTGTAACACACTCAAGAATTCCAACAGAAAGAATTATCTTCAACCAGCAAGGCTATTAGTTGGTGATAAGGATCAGGCCAAATAGGGGCAAAGACTAAGGATCAATTGATCAAGGGGGAAATCATAGATATACCCAGGATAAGGATGAGGATCAATGACTGATAATAACCAGGGGGGCATAGGCACACACTCGCATGGATGATTGGAAAAAGGCAGGGGAGAGCCCCTCCTTTTATGGGCCATGGGTCCCTGTAAACTACTTACATGGGATAACACATATAGAGCAAAAAAAACAATCACAAAAAAAAATTTGTCTTTTTTTTTTTTTTTTTAATTTATTTTAATTTTAATTTATTTTAATTTTAATTTATTTTAATTTTAATTTATTTTAATTTTAATTTATTTTAATTTTAATTTATTTTAATTTTAATTTATTTTAATTTTAATTTATTTCAATTTTAATTTATTTTTATTTTAATTTATTTTTATTTTAATTTATTTTAATTTTAATTTATTTTAATTTTAATTTATTTTAATTTTAATACCATGGATCTGATCATGAGAAAACAGAGGAAACACTGAGGGAAGAACTGAAAAAAGAAAAAAAAATCCTAAAAAAAACAATTGAAATGATAAAAAAAAACAACAGATCAGCAGGAGCAGAAAGAAAACAGCCCGTGCCAGTGATGGGCACAGGCAGGTGAATGGCAGGTGAGGGGCCTCGCAGACAGGATGACTGTCCCAGGAAACTGTTGGCCCACAGATGAGCACCAGCAGGTGTTTGAACGGCCCGGGCAACAGCCATGGGTGGAACAGCAGAGACCCATGCATGCAACAGACAAGCCGCGTGGGAGACCAGTGAGCTAGGGGGGGGGGATGAGAGGAGCCAAGGGGGTCTCAAAGGAGAAGTGATCAGATTTGCGGAGACAATAGCATTCATCATTGTTGCTGTCAACAAAAATGGAAGGTGACAGCCCAAGAGTGCAAGAATGATCAATGACGGAAGGTTGAGGACAAAGGTGTTTGTTGTGCGTGGATTTTGTCAGTGGGTCTAATTGAATCCTGATTGGTTGGCAAGCTGAGGATCAATGGAAGATCAAAAAAGAAGAGGGCTTGCTGTTTTCTTTGTCATCAATGGCGATGGGCAATGGGTTCCAGGATGAGGGTTGTCAGCTCTCTGATACCAGGAACCTAGCAGTCTTTTAGCTACAGAGAGTGATAAAAATACTTGGATAATAATAATAATAATTATTACAAAAATAAACGCTTAGAGGCTCAAATAAATAATATAATAAGAGCAGTTGCAAGGTTTAATTGGTTTGATAATAAAAGGTTTTAAATATGTATATAAAAGAGGGGCCACAGTATTATACTACTGGGGGTCTTTACAGACAAAGCAACCTCTCTTCAAGGGGCCTCCTTAGGCAGTTTAAGAACCTTGGAATGAAGATGGGTGCCTTAGAAAGGGCTTATTCCACTAATGGCCAGGCATAACAGAACAATGGCCTAGACAGGAAGGAAAACACTCACTCTGAGCACTTTACTACGAAAATCCTGCCATAATAGGAAGGGTTTCAGAGCAGATGGGGTGGATTGCCTGACTAACTTCAAGGGTTGATTGGTTTTAAGAAATAAAGAATAATACTACAGACTTGGTCATAAATCACTTGCTTAGATTCTTCATAAGCACTTGACTAACAATGGCATGGTGTCTGATTGATAATAAAAATTCCAGGTAAACTGATGATGGAATAATGGATCCAAAGAGGTCTGTATACATACCTTTTTGGGGTGATTTTGAGCTTCTCAGGGCGCGTAGAGAGAGTTCTGCTAATTGGATGAGGCTGGAAAGCCAGTCAGAGAAAGATGAGCACGTTGTTTGGTGCTGTTAATCAGCTGGCCTTAGATCTGCTGGATTTCTGTACTATTTTAGCCACAGGATCTGTTAATCTATTATGGCGTAAATTTGATCATTCTGCACTCATCCTTCATTTTCACTATTAGTATTGCTTTAAAGTGAACAGATGTGGACATTTACGGATTTTCCATTATCTGCTAATCACGTAGATAATTTTTAATAATTTTTATAAACACTCCTTGTAGTGTTTTGTGGTCTTCAAAGATCAGAGTCAATGATTTACATGGTAATCCTTGATCTTTAATTTATTATTAAAATATGTTCTAAACTTAATTTTTATTAATTTTAATTAAGTTTTGATCTTTTGACATTTTTACTAATGCATATTTCAACATGTAACATAAGCCAGGCAACCCTAATTAGGTTGTAGCTCTTCTGAGCGGTACCTGGTTGTCAGATTAGTCATGACGGATCCAGATGCGGGGATCAGTCAGTTCAGATGCGCGCTGGGTGGGATCCGCTGCATGCGTGGCATAATTAGCTGCGCGCGGGTCTCTAGTACTCAGGAAACTGCTACTATGAGTACGTAGGGGTATGTAATGATGTGGGGCTGCGCGCGGGAATTGTGACATAACACATTTCTGTGTGTAACTCCTAAAATATACACACCACCTCAATTCTGAGTGAATTTTAGGTGTAAACCCTATACGTGACAACAAGGGTGAAATGTTAAAATGGCAAAAAGGTGCAATAATGGTGTTGTAATTTTTAGTACTTTTCTTTTTAATTATTTTAAAAATGTAAGTACTTGGATTTCAAGGGTGGGGTCAATGAGTGACCCTACCTAATTTTGGGTGCAAAATCCATTTCTTCAATAATATTTATGGATTTCTCACTCCTTCTTTTTTCAATTTAGATATTCTTATTTTTCATAGTTTTGTGTTGATATGACAGGTTGTTCTGTACATAGTAGCAAGCTGACATTCCCCCACTCCAAGATATGTCTATATCTAAAAAATTCTGGGTCAATGCCTTCTGCTGGCTTGGTAGTTCCTGAGATGTATGGGTCCATCAGGGATATTGTGTTCAGGTAACCATTCATCCTTATCAGCTGATTCTCCCTTGTATCTAACTAGGTAGAGTCTGAAATCTTTTCCATTGATCCTTTCTTTTTTATCTTTAAGGATCTTGATAATATTTCCTCTGTCTTTTTCAGGTTCTTCTGCAACAGGTATTTCAGGTGAAGGAGTATATTCTCCATTCCTTGGGTGGTAGTGTTTGATGAGACTTACTGGGAAGAATGGGTGTTTTCTAGAAAGCTCATCACTAAGGATTACCTCCACAGCATTCTTTCCATGAATTTTATTAATTGTGAAAGGTCCAACAAAAGCTGTTCTAAGCTTTCCATTTCCAGCTAAGTTGGTGAAGTTGGTGGTAGAGATCAAGACTTGATCACCAATCTTGAAATCAGGCTCCTTATGGGTTTTATCCCACCTTTGTTGGTTATACTCCACAGCATCCTGGACACACTTAACAGCATGTTTATTGGCTACATCTATCATTTTTTTGAAATCAAGTGATGTAGGGTGGATATTTATTAGCTGGTGATTAAGGTTATTCTTGGGTAATTTAGGAATCCATCGTCTTTCCAGTATGTAGGGTGATTCCTTAGTGGTATAGTGCTTGCTACTGTTGTAGGCCATCTCTAGTGCAGGTAAAAGGCTAACCCAATTGTGGCAATAACCATCAGAATTCTTGTATTCTAGAACAAACCCACAGAATCTCCTGAGCATGTCTTCCAGGTCTGAATCATTCTTTCAGCTAAGTCATCTGTCTGAGGGTGATAAGCTGTAGAGAAAGCTAAGGTGGTTCCCAGCATATCATGAAGATTTCTCCAGAAATCAGAGGTGAATTTTGGATCTCTTTCACTGATAATGATGTTGGGAACTCCAAAATAAGCAATGAGTCTGTTCCAAAATCATTGGGAAACTTCCATAGCAGTGTCTTCCTTGTGAATAGGTAGAAACTTTGCTTTCTTGGAGAACCTATCCACAATGAATAGGACTGAGTTGTAGGAATAGGCTCCTCCTGGTGGTAGTCCAGTTACAAAGTCCATGTTTATGATCTGTCATCTTTTCTTGGGTTCAGAAATCTTTTGCAGTAGACCAAACCTTTTCCCTGTGGTCCTGTTGGACTTCTGACAAGTTTCACAATTAGTAACATACTGGATAGTTGAGTCTCTCAAATTGATCCACCAAGAAGTTTGCTTAACCTTATCTAAGGTTCTATCAGCAGATAAATGACCAGATGAGCAGTTATCATGGCATTCAGCCAGGAGGTGTTTGATATGGTCATCCTTAGTTAAGAATATGACACTTGAATGTTGATGCCTGTAGTATACTAGACCATCTCATATGGTGAACCTTCCAGCTTTGTATGGTTTCAAGAGGGTTTCAGGTAGGCTATTGATCAATTCAGATGGTGGAGAAGTAATTTCCATCATGGTGATCAGAGTTTTCATGCAAGAATTGTAAGATTCTTTGATTGAGTTGAACAAGGATTCATCCAATTCACAAATGTGGATTCCCATTATAGGAGCTTCAACGTTCAACATGTTAATGTGAAGGATAGGGAAGATATCATTATCCTCTGGATCATAAGCAGGGTTACTTGGGTCATTGGGTAAAGCATTCCTGCTCAAACTATCAGCATTCTGGTGTTTAGCACCAGCTTGGTGAACTATGGTCATCTGACCTCTGTACTGTTGTATGGCTATCTGCCATCTTAAAATGTGCCTACTAGGGGTTTTCATGTTCATCAAAGTCCTGATGGCATTGCAGTCAGTAATCACAGTGAACATGGTGCCTTCCAAGTATTAATGAAGTTTCTCCAGAGCCCATACTAAAGCAAGGAATTCCATTTGGCTTGCACCATACCTTTTCTCAGTATCCTTAGCTTGTCTGGATATGAAGAGTATAGGTTTTTCCACTGGTTTTTCATCCTCTATGACTTCCTGGTGTAATTCAGAACCTAGCCCGTACATACTAGCATCTATATAGAGCTTGAAAGGTTTAGAATAATCTGGCTGAATTGGTACTGGAGCTGAAGCCATGGCCATCTTGAGTTCCTTGTAATTCTTAACTCTTTCATGAGTCATTTCAAAAAAGGTGGTGTTGTTGCAGATTTCATACAGACACTTGATTAGAAGAGCAAACTTTGGTAAGTACTTCCTATAGTAGCTGCAGAAGCTAATAAAAGATAGGAGTTCAGTTTTATTCTGAGGCATTGGCCTATTCATTACTGCTGCTATCTTGTTTTGGTCAGCAGCTAAGGTTAGTCCAGAGACAATGTGTCCTAAGGCTTTCAGTTCTCCATAACCCAAGTTACACTTTTTCATTGATACTTTTAATCCCACAGCAGAGATAGTTTTGAGGACTAATATTACTTTATCCAGGTGGGTATCCCAATCATCAGAGTAAATGATAACATCATCAATGTAAACCATCATCCATCCTTGTCTGATGAAAAATCCTAGAACTGTGTCCATCATCATTTGAAAATGAGAAGAAGAATTTTTTATACCAAAAGGCATCCTTAGATTCTCATAAATTCCCAAATGACAGATAATTCTCATGAATTTCCAGCTATCAGGCCTGATAGGTATTTGGTGAAAACCTTTCAGCATGTCCATGGTAGTGATGTACTTAGCTTTTGACGGGTTATGCAGAGCATGGTCAATCCCTGGAATTGGATAATAATCAGCTTGAGTGTAGTTGTTCAGCATTCTGCAATCTCCAAACATCCTTGAATTATCATTATGCCAAGCTATAATACTTGTTCATTGTGGCCTACTTTCCTTAAGACTTGTAAGTCAATAAATTCTTGGATGTGAGTTTCCAGAGCAGCTCTAGATTTTGGCTAGAAGGGTAAGCAGGTCTCCTGAGGTTAAGTGGGTAAGGAGGCTTAATGGTTAGAGTCAGAATCATATCATGTACTTTGATGCTACCAATGGGGTGATCCTTGGTACAGAAAGAATTCTGATTTTCAAAGCATACTTGTAGGATTTCCTTTCTTTGTTCTTCATTGAGCAGGGGATTCAAGGCTGCGTGAGAGAAGTATTCCTGATTGAAACTCTCTAAGTGTTTTTCATAATTTGAATCAGAAGTTTGAGCATTGACATGGCATATTTAAAACTTCTTGTTCCAGTCTCCCACTATGGTGAAGTATCTACCCTTGCTTTGGAATACATCTATACCATACAAGCAAAGAGAATCATTACCAAGGATAAAGTAATCACATACTCCGTTTTGGAGCACTAAAAATTCAATGTTCAGTTTGAGTTATCCTTTAGAGTGAGGGAGTATGATATCAGAGGACCATACTCCAACAGCATTGAGAGAAGAACTAAAACTGCTGAAATTAGCCTGAGGTACTGGTAATAAGTTCAGTTCCCATTTTGGGTCTTCTTTCTCCAAATAAGTTGAACCAACACAAGAGCAAAAGGCTCCACTGTATAGAAGTAACTTAACAGGGGAACCTTGAATTAAACCAGTAGCATAGCATGTTTTGCCTGAAGTGTAACTTTTACCAGCAGAAGGTTTTAGAGTCAAGGCCTTAGCCTCAGAGATGCAGTGAATCTTCATGTTGGGATTCCATTTTTGAGGTAAGTTAGAATCCTCATTAACAGAATTTATGTCTAGAGAAGACTCAATACTTCCTTCAATGACATTGATAGGGTTAGTGATCATCAAATCACTTTCAGAAAGTGATCCATCAGGATCATCTAGGTGAGGGTCAGGATTATCATACTCTTCTCCTTCAATAGGATTAATCCTTTTCCTAGGTAGAGGACAATCAGGTTTTACATTTCCTGTTTGGTTACAGTTCCAACATACTTTTTCCTTTGACTCTGGAGTCTTCTTGACCTCCAAGGTAGTTGGATTAGTGGCAGGGGATTCCTTAGTTTTGGAAGTATACTCTTCCCTGTTCCTAGTATTTTGTTCCCTGGGGAGTCTGTTGACTCTCTTATCTAGAACATTCATATCAATAGTGTTTTCCAACACACCTATCAGGGTAGAAAGATCAGAATCCATAGGCATCCTGCACCTTAAACTGTGGTTGATTTGTCTGGGACATAAGTTGAGAAGTCTTTCATTGACTTCTTCTTTATCAGCATCTGGGTAAAAAAAGCCTAACCTTCTTTTCTGGTCAAAGCACCACTTATAAGGTTTGTCCTTGGATGGATCAAACTGGGAGGTTTCAAAATTTTTCATCATCTTTCTTTTCCAAATCCTAGTACCAAATTGTACTTTGATCAATTCTTTCAAAGAACTCCAGGATAAAGATCCAACTTCTTCCCTTTTATTGATAAACCAATCAAGGGCCACTCCTTCAAATAGTCTGGGCAATCTTACCACAACTATTTTATCAGGGAATTCATAAGAAGCAAGGGTACAATCAATAAATTTAATGAAACTGACATGGTTTTATTCTAATTCTCCAGAGAATTTAGGCCATTCAGTAATGGGAGGAAGTAACTTCAAAGCCTGTTCTATTTCAGGAGTAGGACTGGGCCTAGAAGATTCATCCCTAGTTGTCCTAGTTCTGGCAGGAAAACTAGGAGTACTGGTGAACCTAGCAGGTCTAGTTTCTTCCAGGTCAATGACTGGGGAGTTAGTAGAATTGAATTCAAGATCTCTGAGATCATTCTTAATCATACCTAACTCCAAATCAAGTTTGATGTGTAGTAAATCAATTTTGTTAATCAGATGAGCTGAAGGAGTAGGACTAGTTTTCTTAACTTCTTCCTTAAGCTGGTTCATGGTTGCAAGAATATCTTCCTGAAGAATTGATTGGTTACCATCAATATGTTCCATCAGTTCCAACATACTAGATTTTATAATATCCTTGATTTGTTGTATTTCTAACTCATCAACTCCCATAGTCTGAGACTGGGTACCAATCACTCTGAAAATACTCATACTCAATCTGTCCAAAGTGTTGATAAAATTTGTCAAAAAATTGGATGATAACCGTAAAATTGTGAGACACATTTACAGAAAAGCTATTAAGAGCTTCTACATCTAATTGTGGTACACCTTTTTCCACTTCTAGGCTAGGGATATTATTCTGTCCCAATCCTTTGGGTTCCTTAACTTCTGATGGGCTGAGGACCTCTTCTTTTTGGGGTCCTTTCCCTTTAAGGAAGCTAACTGATCCCAAGGATTCCAGTTCTGCACGTAGCCTTCTACCTCTTTCTTTGGGATCAACCTTTGCAGAGAAATGCCCAAGAAATAGCTCTTCTCATACCTGGCTGATCCTCCTGGTTCTGATCCAATTTGAATTGTTCCCAATAGCTCACATGCTCTTTCACTAATACCTTGACTCTTTCCTCCTTGGTTTAGTCCAGCTGGGGTGGCATAGGAGGACCAGTATCCTCCTGGGATAACTTGTTGGGCAATGGGTGGTTCTCCAACGCTCTGTTGGTCGAGTTTGTGGCCGCGGTTGTTGCCGTTGTTGTCCCGCGTGATGCTATGATCATGGGTTTGAGCCCACTCATTGCGCTCGTGACTGGAGTCCTTGCGCATACGGGTTCCTCTGGGCAGAGATCCATACAATGGGGCTCTACCTGTTGCGCGGGTGTTGCGCCTGTTTTGATAAATAGCACCAAAAAAATGAGTAAGTCTTTTGTCAAAAATTTTGAGAAAGACTTAAAAATATAAAAAAATAATATTTTTGTGTATTTATATTTTTAATAATTTTTATATTCAAATTTTAACTCACTTAAAGTTAAATTAAAGGGTACCAACACTTGGTTGGGATCACAACTGTCCTTGGGGGGTTTTTGAACAGGGTCTGAGTGAGTTCCAATCAGATCCTGGGATAAATCCAAGTGTAAATCCAAGGGTACACTTTCTGGGACGTCCTCTAGGAGGTCCTGGTCAATGAGATCACCAAAAACCAAATCCACTGAGATGGATAAAAACAAAAAATATAAGTTTAAAATTTTTGTGTGTTTTTACGTGGCAAGATTATATTTTTAGAAAAATAATCAATTTTATTAGTTTTGCATTCTTCTTTATCTTCAGGATTATTTAGTTTATAAATATAAAGCTTCCTTTGATAAATTTTCCACTCCTTATGTTGCCTTTATAAAGAATTGAAATTGAGAATTCTTTCAAGCTCAAGTTCTTTTTCCTTTATAACCTGCTGTTTATAATAAAGAAATTTCTCTTGTTGTTGCTCAGGAGTTATAATAACAGGGACAAAGTTACAGAGTTTTTCTTCTTCTTTATTTTTAAGAAGGTTCAAATAATAATTGATCAATTATCCGTTGGTCTTAAGATCCACTAGAGAAACAAAGGATCAACAATATATGTTATAAGTATTTTAACTTATTCTTAAGAAAAATAGACTGTTCCCAGGAATAAATAATCAAATATTAATTATTTAAGGATAATTCCTGGCCAGAACCCCAGTTGTCAGCTTCCTGATACCAGGAACCTTGCAGTCCTTTAGCTACAGAGAGTGGTAAAAATACTGGAATAATAATAATAATAATTATTCCAAAAATAAACGCTTAGAGGCTCAAATAAATAATGTAATAAGAGCAGTTGCAAGGTTTAATTGGTTTGGTAATAAAAGGTTTTCAATATGTATATAAAAAAGGGGCCACAGTATTATACTACTGGGGGTCTTTACAGACAAAGCAACCTCTCTTCAAGGGGCCTCCTTAGGCAGTTTAAGAACCTTTGAATGAAGATGGATGCCTTAGAAAGGGCTTATTCCACTAATGGCCGGGCATAACAGCACAATGGCCTAGACAGGAAGGAAAACACTCACTCTGAGCACTTTACTACAAAAATCCTGCAATAATAGGAAGGGTTTCAGAGCAGATGGGGTGGATTGCCTGACTAACTTCAAGGATTGATTGGTTTTAAGAAATAAAGAATAATACTACAGACTTGGTCATAAATCACTTGCTTAGATTCTTCATAAGCACTTGACTAACAATGGCATGGTGTCTGATTGATAATAATAATTCCAGGTAAACTGATGATGGAATAATGGATCCAAAGAGGTCTGTATAAATACATTTTTGGGTTGCTTTTGAGCTTCTCAGGGCGCGTAGAGAGAGTTCTGCTCATGGGATGAGGCTGGCAAGCCAGTCAGAACAGGGGATCTGTTAATCTATTATGGCGTAAATTTGATCATTCTGCACTCATCCTTCATTTTAACTATTAGTATTGCTTTAAAGTGAACAGATGTGGACTTTTAAGGATTTTCCATTATCTGCTAATCACGTAGATAACTTTTAATAATTTTTATAAACAATCCTTGTAGTGTTTTGTGGTCTTCAAAGATCAGAGTCATAGATTTACATGGTAATCCTTGATATATAATTTATTATTAAAAAATGTTCTAAACTTAATTTTTATTAATTTTAATTAAGTTTTGATCTTGTTAGGTTATTAATAATTCATATTTCAACTTTTTACATATGCCAGGCAACCCTAATTAGTTTGTAGCTCTTCTGAGCGGTACCTGGTTGTCAGATTAGTCACGAAGGATCCAGACACGGGGATCAGTCAGTTCAGATGCGCGCGGGGTGGGATCTGCTGCGTGCGGGTCTCTAGTACGCAGGAAACTGCTACTATGAGTACCTAGGGGTATGTAACAATGTGGGGCTGCGCGCGGGAATTGTGACATAACAAATTTCCATGTGTAACTCCTAAAATATACACACCACCTCAATTCTGAGTGAATTTTAGGTGTAAAACCTATACGTGACAACAGGTGTGAAATGTTAAAATGGCAAAAAGGTGCCATAATGGTGTTGTAATTTTTAGTACTTTTCTTTTTAATTCTTTTAAAAATGTAAGGACTTAGATTTCAAGGGTGGTGTCAGTGAGTGACCCCACCTAATTTTGGGTGAGGAATCCATTTCCTCAATGATATTTATTTATTTCTCACTCCTTTGTTTGTTAATTTAAATATTCTGATTTTTTATAGTTTTGTGTTGCTATGACAGGTTGTTCTGTACATAGTAGCAAGCTGACAAGGGTGATGGTGATAATCATTGCCCAACCAAGGCAATCAAAGTGAGGATGGAGTGCTTGGTGCAAGGCAACCGTCATTGGGATGGTTGCTTGCAAGATGGCTGCAGGAGGGGAATGATCCCACACAACATTTGGAGCCGCGGTCATCTGTATGAAGTGAGGGGTGATCAAACCATTGTGACCAAAACAAAGGTGGCAGCTGACAAGATGATGAACTTGATTTCCATTGTTTTTGTTGACAAAAACAATGAATATGGCGCACAGATGAGAGGCTGTGAGGTGTGAGGATGATTTGGAAGAGGTGGCATCAAGCAAGGCTGATGGGTGGAGAAATGAGCAAGGATCATCCCCGCTCATATTTGAGTTGGCTGATTAAAAGGGGGTGACCAACAATGGAGGCAAGCGAGTTTCAACAAGGAAGATGGCAATTTCCATCAATTTCAACAACAATGCTGTTGCCGGCAAGGGTTGAGCCAAGCCAAGCCGGTTGTTGACCGCACGCTTGGCAAAAGGGACACAAATCAACAAGGAAGAGGATTGAACACCAGGCCAGGGGTCTAGAATACCCCATAGATCCTTGTAGACAACTAGGAGAAGGAGAGCTGGTAGACTGGGAACTGGAACAACAGTCATCCCGGAAAAGAATTTTTTTTCATGAATGATGATTATAAACAATCATAAAAAAATTCAAATTTTCTGTGTTGCCCTGAGGTGTCCAGATTTGGTCACCACATCTCTTCCCAACTTACAGACTTTCCATAGTCTGAATCTCAGTTTGATGACATATATAAAAAGGAAATAAAGATGATTGGAACCAAAGAATTGCCATTTGATCTTGAGGGTGATTGGAAAAGAATATCTTGATCCATCCAAAGAGAAGTCTTCTAAGTTGCCTCTATGACAATGGAATTTATTGAATTGATCAGCAGAGAACCTCCTGGCCATCTGTGTACCATCCAGTTTTTCCAAAACATATGATCCACCTCTGACTTGGCGGACAACCCAATAAGTACCATTCCAGCAATTAGAGAAAAGCTTTCCCACTGAGTTTCCAAGAATCAATTATAAGCTAGAACAAGATCACAAGGATTCAAAGGTTCCCTGATCTGCTTTGAATGTTTATCTTCCCAATACTGAAGCTATTTTTCTCTTGATTCCATCATCTTCTGATAAGGTTCACTGCAAAAATCCTCACTCCACTCCAGTTGCTTATATCACACAACTAATAGATCAGTGGTAGAAGAAACTTCTTCCTAAGAAATAACTAAGAAAGATTCCATTTCCAGATCCAGAGGAAGGACAGCCCTTTTACCAAAGATAATTTTGTAGGGTGAGTAGCCAGTGGTTTGTTTAGTTGAAATTCAATCAGAGAAAAGGACAGGAGGAACAAATTTGCAACAATTCTTCCCACTTTCACCAGCCATTTTGAAAAGAGAAGCCTTCAAAGGAGCATGGCATCTTTCCAACATTCCTTGGCCTTCAGGATAATAAGGAGTGGTCACCCTATGTTTACCAGGAAGCAATTGGATCATTTTGGCCAGTTTGCCACCAAACTCAGAGCCACCATCAGTTGAATAAGATTGAGCCAAGCCATAACGCATTTTCCAAGTTTCATAGAGGAAGGCTGCTGCTGATTCAGAGCTGAGGTTCTTAAGGAATTTTTCTTCAACCCATCCAGAAAAATCATCTCTAGCCACAATGAGGTACTTCGCTCCACCAGCCTTAATGTGAACCACATCCATAAAAATCATTCCAAATACAGTGGCCTCCCCAGTTAGATAGCAAATTTCATCCAGGCCCCCAAGATCACATTTCTGACAGACCTCACAACTCTTGCACCATTGAGAGACAGATTTCTTCAAAGATGGCCACCAGAATCCTTTGGATATATGTCAATACATTTATGTTTCTCCACAATGACCAAGTCTTTTTTCAGCTTCCTGATTCCAGGAACTTTTCCGTCCTTTAGCTACAGAAAGTGATATTGGTGTTGGAATAATAATTCTGAGAAAATTACGGTGAAATGATCAAATAATTGATTTCAAAGCAAGTGCAAAGTTTGATTGGTTTGGTTGGATTAAATTTTTTTAAATATATATTTTTCTAGAGGGGCCACAGTTTGTGCAAACTGGGGATCTTTATTGGATAACAAGCTCTCTTCAAGGGGCTCTTTTGAACCGTGTAAAGACCTTGGGACAATGAGGTCTTAAATGATTTCTCACAAAAGACTAACTCAAGGTGATGGTTGGACTGGCTGTCTTACAGCACTTATGCCTGGGTTGCAAGGAGTAGACAACTTAACTTACTGCTTTAAGTACTTACTCCAAGAAGCTTGCAGAAATTCATGGTTGAAAGGGTCTCAGGACAATTATTGGGGTTATTTGCTGATATTCTTCACAGAATCAATGATGGGGCCAGAATTATTAATAATACTATCAGACTATAGCCATATATCACTTATTTATCTTGAATAAACACTTGATCATGGATGGAAACGGGGTCTGGATTGATACTTACAAATTACTGGGGTTTAAATCACTTAAAAAGGGTTGTTTATATACTTTTTTTGGGGTAATAAGACCTTCTCAGGGCACGTAGAGAGGGTTGTGCTTGGGTGCTGAGGCTAGCAGGCTGGCCAGGCCTAGTTTGGAACGTAGTTCTGGTGCTGTCAATCTTCTAGCCTTGTCTATGTCATATTTCTTTGTGAAATAATTGTCAGCAGGTGATTAAATTTCAATTTTTTATTTTTATGATTCAGACACATTTCCTTATGTTGTATTAATTTATTTGAGTGACATGGGTGGAAGTGGGTATTAGTATATTCTATGGCATCTTTTGCACATGTTTGGAATTTTTGATAATTTTAAGGTTAACTCCTTGTTGTGTTTTGTGGTTCATAAAGATCTGGCAATCTCATTTATGTGACAACCTTCATCATTGTTTCCCACAATTTATTTGCTTTATATTTTGATTTTCATATTTTTTATTCAATATTCTTAGGTTTTAGACATCCCTCTGTCTGGAACTCAAGTTGTTACATATACATGATGTATGCATGCAGGTTGTATCCTGTTCCTGCCGTACCTGGCTGTCAGGCTTAGTACAATTTTTGTTGACGCGCGCAGGCTTGACAGCTGCATGCGGGAATCTGTTGCCTGCGGACATTCAGTCATTATGCATGCGGGCCTTTTGACATGCGCCTACATATTGAGTTTCAGGCGTGTGTACCCTTACTGTATGAATGCGGGGCTGCGCGTGGGAATTGTGACACAACACAAATCCGCCTGTAACTCCTAAAATATAAACAACACCTTGATTATGACTGAATTTTAGGTGTGAAACCTATACATGGCATAATGTGTGAAATGTTAAAATGGCCAAAAGTTGCCATGGTGGTGTTGTGGTCTGTTGGTCATTTTGTTTAATAATTATTTAAAAATGTAAGGAGTTAGAATTCAAGGGTTGAGTCAGTGAGTGACCCTACTCAATTTTGGGTGGGAAATCCATTTCTGTAATAATATTCATGGATTTATCACTCCTTCTAATTTTATTTTATTTTGTTTCTGTTTTAAATCTGCTTTGACAGGTTACTCTGTCCAAGTAGCAAGCTGACATCTTTCATGGAGAATTTTCAGTATTGAATCTTTTTTAGCAGGGATAGTGATAACAATAAGAGCAAAAGGATTGCTTCTTTTCATAAGCCTAGTACCTTTTACAAAGAATTTGGAGGACTTTCTTTTAAGGGATCAAAAATATTTAGCTGGGAGATCAGGAGGTCTTTGGAGAGCGGAAAGGTACTGCTCTAGTTTGAGCCAGAACCCTTGCTGGAATGCAGAATAATTTTAAGAGGAAAAGCTGAAGAAAGGTTGAATAAAAGTTTCCTCCTCATCAAAATCCACTCCAACATCCAATTCTTCATCTCCAAGAGGATGTCAAGATAAACCAACAGGCATGGTGAAAGACTTTACAGGACTATGAACAATATCAAAAGAGAACAACTGAGTAAAAGCCACCCAAAAATTCATTGGAGCATTTGGAAGGCTGGGGAAATTGATCATTTTGATGATGGATTGTGCATCCACTTGTAACTCAAAGTGTTGACCCCAGAGAATAGTTTGGAGCTTCTTCAAAATTTGGGCCACACCACAAATTTCCAGTTTTGGCTGGGAGTACCTAGATTCTACATCTGAAAAGAGAAGAGATTCATACAGAGCAGGACAGTCCAAACCATTTTTGTCTTCCTGGGTAAGGACAGCCCCAACAGATTGATAACTCAAATCAAGAGCCAGCTCAATCTTGCAAGCTCCAGGTCCATAAGTGATCTTCTTCAAGACAATGTCTTTCCCAACAATTGTTTTGAGCTTCTGAAATGATTTTTCCCATACTTGGGTCAAAAGCCATTCAGCATGCTTCCTGGTTAAGCAACCAGAGGGAACACAGATTTTGGATAGAGAAGGGATGAAGCTCCAAACATAAATGACAAAACCTAAGAAACCTCTGACTTCAGTGGGATTTATTGGAGTGGGACAAGAGAGGATTTTGTCGACTTTGGATTTTTGATGTTCTGAATCTCTCTAATCACATGTTTCCTCATTATCTTCTTTTCCTCTCTGTTATTATTTTTCCTTGTATCTTCCTCTCTTTTCTTTATACTTATAACAGTACACAACCTTTTTTTCTCATTATAAAGTGAACCCATGCGCCGCTCCTATTTCCAATCCTGCCCACAATTTCCGCATGCGCTGTTGTTGCTCCCACCCTTGCGGTCTCAAGAATCCAATGGTCAATTGACCATGCTAGCTCAATTATTGAAAGTCTCTTCATCCAACAAACAACTCAACCCAACCAGTCAACCCATCACAAACAACTCAAAACTGAGTCAATAACTCAAGATCAATCAATCAATTAGAACAATCACTTGAAATCAATCCACCCATTAGTTTGATCTGCGAATCAATCTCTGTCCAATTTATCAATTCATTAAGAAAAGCAACCAGTCTAGTCATGGTGAGAACTTTACCTGGAAACTCTTTTCCCAGTGCGGGAACTTACTCCGGTTTTCTTAGTTCTCAATCAATTGAACTATTTATTCTGAACTGGTCATCCTACTTTGCCTGGCTTCTTCTGACCAAGTAACTGCTTCTCATTTACTCTATATAAGACTTGCTTTCCTCAGCCAGCTTGTCTCTCCGTTGGTTATTTTTTTTCTTATGCTTCACATGTGGTTGTTTCTACACACTCTTAATCATACTTACTTCATTGTGAATTTCAGTTGGTCTTTTTTTTGAATCAAATCCTTCACACGTTTAAAAGCCTGCGCCAATTGCTAAAATGGATCAACTGGGAACCTCATCCACACCAGGACCAGGGGGGGACTCCACCAACTATAAATCCCTAGAAATCAAGTCACTCATTGAATCCACACCTCTAATGACTGCCAAAAATTACAGTATGTGGAGAAAAAATTTCAAAAATGTCTTCAAGCTTCATGAAATATTGGAAATCATGACTGCAGATGTTTTACTTGCCTAGAAGAGGACACAAATCAAGAATGTGTAGCTCATATCCTTGCCAAGCTCAATGCAAACTTCTACAAGAATATCATCAACAAGGTCAATGAGGATAACAAAAAACTGATCTGGATCTCAACTCAAGAAAATTTTGCGTCATCCCAGTCTGCAAACAGAGCTTGCATTTTCAACGGTTTCTTGCACCTCTTTATGGAAAAAAATATCAAAGCATTTTTCACCACAATTAAAATATAACTCAAGAAAATGACCAAAGTTGGCATTGAACTCCTGTCTGAAATCATTGCTTACTTTGTTTTGTTCAAGTTTCCCTCAACAATGCAACACATGAAGTCACAAATCATGCACTTCACCACCAACATGAAAGTTGACATTGTTCTCAATCACCTGATTCAACATAAAAACAAGTCGATTGCCAAAGGAGAATGTGTTGAGCCAGTGAATGTTGCCTTGTACAGGGGACCGCAATGCAAGAATGGGAAGCAAAAACCTGCAGTAACCTCCCATTCAGTCAGCTCATGTTGATTTGAATTTCCAGAACTCAAGCCTGCTAATTCTCAAAACAACCAAGGACCAAAGAAAAGCAAACCAAAAGCCAAAGATGAAGCACATCTCTACAAATTCTTCTGCGGACTCAGCTTGAATGTTTCATCAGAATCAATTGATCATTGGTGCTTCATACTGGACTCTGGCTGTTTGATTCATATGGTTATCAACTGGGACTCTTTCATCACTCTTGAAAAGAGAAATGGGACTGAACAAATTCAGACCAGAAAGAAGTATTCTGCCATTGTGATTGAAGCGAGCAGCAAGGTTGCTCTGGCTACAAAGGATGCTAATCTGATACTGTCCAATGTTGCCTGGGTACCCAAATCAACAGTAAATCTGATCTCATTGGGAGAGCTCATGAGTAAAGGAGCAAGTCTTTGAGTCAACACAAGCAAGCATCCACATACCTTTGAGCTCACCACGGACAATTCAGCACTACTCTCCGGTTCAATCATTAAAAACCTGTTTTTAATCAACATGGTCAACAACTCAAAAAAAATCCTACTATACAAACACTGAACTTTCTGCAATCCACCAATTGTTGGGTCATGCCAGTCTATTGCAAATGGAAAAGTTCCTTAATTTCAAGCTCAAAAAATTGCAGAGACACTTGTTCAAATGTCTCAGCTGCAACAAGGCCAAGATAACCCGGGAACAATTCAAACACCAGCAAGAAATTGCTCAAAGCTGCTTTGAGAAGATCCACCTGGACCTCATTGGGCCCATCAACCCAAATTCAAAAGGAGGCTTCTGATATGTTCTCACGCTCATTGATTTTCATTCTGGGTACTTGGTGGGCTTTCCACTTGAATTCAAGAGTGACACTGCGGACCTACTTATCTTTGTGATAGAAAAAAAGCACAAAAAAACAATAAATACCCCAAGGAGATTGCATCCAATGGTGGTGGCAAATTTGTGAATCACAAACTTCAAAACTACTACAAGACTCACCACATCAATCAAATTGTAATCAAACCCTATAACTCCCAACACAATGGTCAAGCGGAAAGGGAAAATAGGACCATGATGGAGGCTGTTTGAGCAACTTTGTCAGACTTGGGCATCCCAAAATCCTGCTGGCAAGAGATGATCAAAGGCTGCTGCCTTATGCTCAATCAGATTCAAAAGGAGAAATGTTGGAATTCCCCCTGAAAGAAAATGCACCAAAAGCAGCTGCCAGAAGACTATATCAAACCAATTGGCTGTAGTCTGACCTACAAGATCAACAACACCAATATCAAATCTAAGCTCAGAAAAAAAGGAGCTCCTGGGGTACTGTTGGGCTTTAACCCATCACCACTCTCCTACAAGGTTCTCACGTTGACCGGCAAGATAATCAACACTAAACATGTCAAATTCAATCAACAAGAGCCAGCAACCACTCTACTTATTGATGAATCCGTCAGAAGCCAACAAACCGTTCTCCTGAATGTTGGTCAAGTACCCAGTTTGACCACGCTACTTCCTACTGCTTCAGATACCTCCTCTGAAGGGTCAATTGCCATCAAGGCAGAATTGGATAGAAGTGACTCCAACAAATTCTTGGACTCAAACTTGGCGGTCAAGGAAAACCTTAGGCCAAACCTGAGAAACCCAGCAACCCTAGCCAAACCAGATTGCTACGGATTCAGCTCCAAGGCACTCCCTTCCTCAATTGTTTAGGTGATGGCCATCCCAGGATGGAAGGAGTCAGCCTTGAAAGAATTCATAACAATCAAGGACTAGGAATTTTATGAAGATGCAAATGAGAAAGAAGTCATCAATCCTCTTAAAAGGGTCCCTGTATTCAAGATCAAACAGAATTCCCATGGCAAAGCCCCAATCCTCAAGACCAGGCTATGCGTGCAAGGTTTCAATAAATGGTATGGGCTAGACTATCTGGAGACCTACGCACCCAGCGGGAAGGTAGCCTCTTTAAGAGAAGTTCTGACATACGTGGCCAATAGAAACCTGGACATGCTCCAGCTCAATGTGAAGGGGGCATTTCTGCACTCCAAACTGGAAAAAAAGGTTTTCATCAAGACTCCCGTTGGCTTTGGTTGCTCCTTCAAATACCTAAGGCTCAATAAGTCACTATAAGGACTCAAGCAAGCACCAAGGAACTGGTACCTAATGCTGAGAAAGTGGATCAAAGCCAAGGGTTTCCAAGAGTTGGCATGCAATCCATGTCTGTAAATTGGGGAAAACAAGTGAAGCCTTGTATTCTTTCATGTTGACAATCTTCTAGTCGCCGGGAACGTCAAAGAATTCAAAGAGAAATTGCTCATAAAATTCAAAAATTCCTCTGCACACACTCCTAATACTCTCCTGGGGATGAAGATCAAAAGGAAAGATGGCCTGATTCATCTGTCCCTACCGCTACACATCAAGAAAGGAATTGAAGAACTCAACCTCAAACAAAGTCAACCGGTATTGACTCCGCTTACTCCCAGTCTTCACCTTGGTACGGCCAAAAAAAGATGATCAAGACCAATTTCTTGCTCTGAACATGAACTATTGCTCCCCCATTGGCCGGCTGAACTTCATAGCCAGACTTGCCAGGCCCAATATCAGTTTTGCTGTTTCAATCCTGGAAAGGCACTTTGAAGAACCTGGCATGAGTCACTGGAAGGAGGTGATGCAGGTCTGGAAGTACTTGAATAACACAAAGGACATAACCCTGACGCTTGGATCACAATCAATCTCCAACCAACTTGTGTGCTTCAGCAACGCAACATGGACAGACAACCCTGTCTCAAGAGTCTCTCAAAGTGGTTTCATCTGTTCCTTCAAAGGCAGTTGGCTATATTGGATGAGCAGGCGCCAGCAATCCATAACTCACTCCTCAACCAAATCCAAATGTTTGGCCCTATCAAGCTACCACATTGAGGCATGTTGGCTCCAACAGCTCATCCAAGATGTTTATTGACTCTCCTTCAAATGTCCATTCCATCTTATTGATAATAAGGGACTTGAGGACAAAATTGAGAAATTTGGATCCAACTCCAAAGCAAAAAAATCAAAATTAAGATCAAAAGCCTTTGTGACGGCTTCAAGCATGGTCTCATCAAGGTGAAATTAATCCCGTCTCAGTCAATGACTGCAGAAGCCCTCACAAAAGCCGCCAACAAAACATCAGTCACAAGGCTTGTGAATGCCTTCAGCTCTCTCTTCCACTGATCTCCAAGCTTTGGGGGCGTGTTGATTTTCTGACTCTCTCTAATCACATGTTCCCTTATTATCTTTTTTTTCCTCTCTGTTATTCTTTTTCCTTTTATCTTCCTCTCTTTTCTTTATACTTATAACAGTACACAACCTTTTGTTCTTGTTGTAAAGCAGATCTATGCGCGGCTCCTATTTCCAATCCTGCTCAAAATGTCTGTGCGCCCTTGCAGTCTCAAAAATTCAATGGTCAACGGACCACGCCAGCTCAAGACCACCAGAGCCAACTCAATCATCAAATGTCTCTTCATCCAAAAAACAACTAAATCCAACCAATCAATCCAATAATGAAAAACCCAAAACCAAGTCAATAACTCAAGATCAATCAATCAATCCAACCAATCACTTGAGATTGATCCACCCATCAGTTTGATCTGCAAATCAATCTCTGTCCAATTTATCAATTCATTAAGACAAGCAATGAGTCTACTCATGGTGAGAACTTTACCTGGCAACTCTTTGCTCAGTGCAAGAACTTACTCCAATGTTCTTAGTTCTTGAACTATTGAACTATTTATTCTGAACTGGTAATCCTACTTTGCCTGGCTGCTTCTCATGAAGTAACTCCTTCTCATTTACTCTATATAAGACTTGCTTGCCTCATCCAGCTTGTCTCTCTGTTGTTTATTTTTTGTCTTATGCTCCACATGTGGTTGTTTGTACACACTCTTACTCATACTAATTTCATTGTGAATTTCAGTTTGTCTTGGTTTCCAATCAAATACTTCAAATGGATGGGGCCATTCTTCTTCCTTACTTGCAGACCAAATCACCAACAATTTCCAGATAAGGGGCACAGGCAGCCAATTTGGATCCAGAGACAGTGAGAGCAGACTCCTCAATTTGAAACAAGATCCTTTCCAAAGTGGTTGCATATTCCCAGATAAATTGACAGATTCCTGAGTGCCAAGGTAAGAGATCATTGTTATAGGCAGAAATTGGACCTTTAATTCAGCCATTGTCAATAAAGATACCAGAATGATTGGGGATTTTATCCTGGAGGATCAAAACCATCTGAGCCAGATAGACTGCAACCAAATTGGTGGCACCTTGGGGAAAATGAGTAAGTTGGAATTGACAAAGAGGAGTATTGAAAGTAGTGAGAGGACAAGAAATTGGATGTAAGGATTTTTTGTCATATCCACCCATAATATCACCTAGACCATAGCAAGCTCTCCCAGAGAAAGATTTTACAAATTCTTCAGTAGCAGGGAAAATAACAGAGTCTTTAATAGTAACCTTATTTAGAGGCTGGAGATCATGAACTATTCTAAGTTTACCGTTACTTTTAAGGACACAGAAGACAGGACTGGAATAGCTGGAAGTTGACTGCTTATATAAACCAGTACAGACTTGTTTGCAGACCAAATTCATGAATTTTTCAACCTTAGAAGCAGGGATAGGGATCTTTTTCTTTTTCCAGGGATCATGTTCTACTACTTGAATGATATAAGGTAGGCCATAAGATTATTTCAAGAGACCTCTCTCTTCTTCACAGAAAGCAATAGATTTTTCTCTAAGAGCTAAAACATTTTTTATCAAATTTAAGTCATCAGGGAGAAGCCATCCATCTGGACCAAATTTGACCACCTTCAGACGTTCTTCAGTAACACAATCACAAGGAACAAAGGGACCAGTGAGAGTTCAAGATAAAACACATTAAGGATCACAAGATAGAGGAGGATGCATAAGAGGAGGATAGAGGTTGAGAGGCATTGGTTGGTTGACTGGTTGAACCTTTTTTGCAACTGGATTATACTTAAAGGCAAAAAAGAGAAATCCTTGCTTCCTCCAAGCATTTACCAGCAAGACCTGACTAAAAAAGCTGAGAACTAGTTCCAACATCTTCCAATGTTGATGTTCCCCAACATCCTCAAAAGGTGCCTTTTCCATAAAAGAGGATCCAAAAGATGACACATTGCTCACATGTGTGGCACAGGGTAGGGTTTTGAAAATGACAGTAGTAGGAGGCCCTGATGGTGCAAAATTGGGAGGACTTACTTCTACCCCAAATTGCCTCCACCTAAGGCCATACTCCTTCATACCAAAACCACCAAGAAGAGAATTGAGATCAGGATCTAGTTTAGACTCATTGCAGAGATTTGAAACCAGAATAGGAGAATAATTATCTGGCTGAAAATAACAAGGAAAAGAAGAGACAATAGACCCAGAGAGGGAAAAAATATTTTTAGGATTTTAGGATTTTTCATGTTTTTGATTTTTAATCTTCTTTGGATGAGAAGGAAATGATGAGGAAAAATAAAAATATTCCTCTGAGACAGAAGTTGATCCTTTAGTTGAAGTCTGAGGCTGGGAAGAATTAAAACTATTAGTAGAACCAACTAATCCAATTAAAAATGAGAATGAGAGGAAGAAGAGGTGTCCTTCTGTTTCCCTTTCAGAACCAATTTAGGAGGATGACCAGGAAAATCTTGTTCCCAACAACCAGAATCCAAGGAGAAAAAGGGGACTTCAATCTTCCTACCATCAGCATCAGGGAGAAGAATTCTCTCCCCAACTTGATAAGAAAACATTAGGGTTGCACCAAAATCTATTAAGAAAGGCCTTACCAAGATCATAGGTCCATCCCAACAAGTCATCCAGAAATGACAGGTGCCAAAAGTATTTTGTCCAATTTGAACCGGGACATCCTCAGCAATACCAACTAATTTGCATGACTATCCTACGCAATACCAACTAATTTGCATGACTGATTCCCTATACCATATACAGCAGAGTTAAAGCTGACCCTTTGGCTGAGTTTGAGTTTGCAGGCCATGGCATCAAAAATTAAATTGAGCTGGGAAACAGAATCCACCAGAAGAGAAACTGTTTTAGCAGAGTCACCAAGATAGCAGGAGAGGAAACCAAGTGGACAGGAATACAAGTTGGCATCTGAAGAGGGATCTGTTTGACCAGAGTCCTCCATCAAAGTACCAGAAGAAACTTTTAATTCATCCAGACCAATCTCCACACTTCAATGAGAAACTCATTTCTTCATACCTTCAGCCACAGATGGAGAGATTGACAGTAGTTTAGCCACAGACAGATAAGGAATTTTGAGATCAGAGATTTTCCTTAATACTCCTTCCACAGCATTGGGGTGATCCTTGGAAATGCCCCTCTTGAATCAAAATTTGGGTTGGGTGGAGGGAGGATGATCAGGTTGAGCAGGTACTGGAACAGGATAAGAAGGTTGAGGAGTTTGAACAGATTGAAAAGGAGGAGGATCAGAGTGTTCCTGGAACCTTTCCATAAGTGGTTCCTTTTCCACTTCCATCTCTTCCACATCAGAGGAAGGGGGCTCAGGTGAGGATTGACTTTTGATGGGTTTTTGAAGTATTGAAGATGGAACCAGAGGAGACTTTTGAGGTTAGGGTTCATCATGGTGTTTCCTTGCTGGATCAGACTGATAAGTTCCAGAGAAGCTGGAAGAAGTGACATATGGAGGATACCAAGGTTGCAGAGTGCCACAGGATGATTTAGAATACAAGGAGACCAAATATTCCTTCTTGGAAGTTGGTGGCTGATAAGAGGCCACCACATGACGGATCAGACAAGTCTAATTGAAAGGGATCAAAGCACCATTAGGAAGAAAGAAATTTTTTCCCTTCTGCTCCACCAATTTTTCCTCCTTGTCCTTCTGGAGTTCAGGACATCTCCAAGTACAATGGCCTTCCCTATGACAGTAATAGCAGACTAGAGTGGTTTTAGGAACAGAGTTAGAAGGTTTAGGAGTAGCTAAAGAAGAAAATTTCTGATCTATTTTGCTTTCAAAGGCCTGAAGTAATTTAGTGATCTCATCTATGGTAGCAGTTTCCTTATACGCCTGGGGATTTGGTTTAGGTCTACAATTTGCCTCCATCTTGTTCATTATTTCATTGGACTCTTTAAAGGAAGGAGAATTTATTGGTTAAGTTACTCTAGTTTGTTAAAAAGTGAGAGCTTTTTGACCTTTCATCACTTTATCCACTGCACTCCTTAGGACCAGAAAAACAGGGAGCTTGAACAGATTATCTCTAGTGGTGATCATAGATCCAGATTTAACTAATTCATCTCTAATCCTTTCCTGAACTCCTGGAGAAAAAGACTGGAAAAAACAAACTCAAATTTGGTCCACAGTTTCAATGTGATTGTTTTTGATGAGGTAAGACTGAATAGCATCCCAAAATTTTCTTAAAGACTGATAATCAAAGGCTGAAGAGACACCACCATTGGAGATCCATTAAGAAACCAGAGCATCCAAGTCCTGTAAGGTAGACCAAGCCACATCTACTTTTCCCCAATAGGCAAACATAGCCTCCTTCAAGAGCCTCCAGTTATGAGCTTCAAATCAATCAAAAAATTTGATCACTTCCATAACTTCATCAGAGGAGAAAAAAAATTGTAACTGATAAGCCATATCATGTTCACTTGCACCATCCACTTCAGCAGCCATCTCATAGGATTTCAAGAATCATTCAAAATTTGTTCCATTGAAGCCTAAGTTCTTGTGTTGAGGCTTGATCTTTACAATCTTGACCCAAAAAGAGGAGGAGAAATTACCAGTAGATTCCATTTTGAAGGGCACAGTTCCTAAGAGATCCAAAGAGCAGAATTCCAATGTGGCTCACAGGTGTGGCAAGAGTAGAGTTTCAAAAAAAAAATAAGGATCTTTCCCAGATTGTGTACAATTGGGAGGACTTACTTCTGGAACAAGTTGCCTCCATGGATCAGATCTGGATGATTACAGAAAAAAAAGAAAAGAAAAAGGATTGGATTGGATTTTGGAGTTGATTCTTGAAGTGTGGGACTGTAAATACCAAGGTTGCTGGTTTGCTGCTGGCCCGGGGGACCAAATGTAAGACTCCAAAGGGTGCTAGGCCGTGGCAATTTGGTGGAGTGGAAAGGTGATGTTTAGGATGCCCTCCTGAGTGTTACAAAAAAATTTAAATGTAACCAAGATCAATATCCAGAATTTTTTAAGTGAGGAATCAAGTATTAAACAATAAATTTTGATAATAGTTGGTAGCAATGGAACAGCACTATCTGAGGCAAGATTATGTGGGAGATATTTGAACAAAAGAAATTCAAGTTTGTTTAAAGTTCAAAAGAACAAAGCTGTTGTATGTAAACAACACCCACAAGCTAATAACTCTCGTCGTCAGCAGAAGATTGGGGATGATCAAATAAAACCCCAAACAACCTCCAGGTTCTCAATGAACCCGCCAAACTCTCCGCAATAAAGCGCTTGAGGGGTACCACATAACTGAGGGTGGCCGTACAAGAAAAAGCACAATGTTTTGAGAAGCTCTAAAAGACAACAGTAACTGATTTGAACAGGGATAACCTCAATACTTCTCAAGGAACTCAAGAGTAGGCTGGCAGAATGCAACTAAAATAATAAAAGGAGGTATAAAACTCCAGGTTTTAAGCTAAATAAAACCTCTTCAATCAAACGTGATTGGCTCCAGAAAGATGATCAAGGAAGGAAAAATACCAGTATAGTCAGAGAAAGGGATCAAAGAGTGGTGTAACACACTCAAGAATTCCAACATACAGAATTATATTCAACCAGCAAGGTTATTGGTTGGTGATAAGGATCAGGTCACAGAGGGGCAAAGACTAAGGATCTGTCACCTTGCTACTATGTACAGAGCAAAAAAGTCAAATAGTAACACAAAACTATGAAAAATAAGAATATCTCAATCAACAAAATAAGGAGTGAGAAATCCATAAATATTATTACAGGAATGGATTTCTCACCCAAAATTAGATAGGTTCACTCACTGACCCCACCCTTGAATTCCAAGTCCTTATATTTTTAAAATAATTAAAAAGGAAAGTACTAAAAATTACAACACCAGTATGGCACTTTTTGGCCATTCTAATATTTCACACGTATTTTCACGTATAGGGTTTACACCTAAAATTCACTCAGAATTGAGGTTTTGTGTATATTTTAGGAGTTAGACGCCAAAATATGTTATGTCACAATTCCTGCACGCAGCCCCGCATCATTACATATCCCTACGTACTAGTAGCAGCAGGTTCCCGCGTACTAGAGACCCGCCCGCAGCTGATTCTGCAACCCACGCAGCGGACCCTACCCCGCGCGCATCTGTACTAACTGATCCCCGCGTCTGGATCAGTCGTGACTCATCTGACAACCAGGTACTGCTCAGAAGAGCCACAACCTAGTTAGGTTTGCCTAGTATATGTAACAAACTGACATATGCATTACTAATTATCTAAAAATATCAAAACTTAAATAAAATTAATGAAAATTAAGTTTAAAAAATTTTTTAATAATGAATCAAAGATCAAGGATTATCACATAAATCACTGACACTGATGTTTGAAGACCACAAAACACTGCGAGGAGTGTTCATAAAAGTTATTAAAAATTACCTACATGATCAGCAAATAATGGAAAATCAGTAAGTATCCACATCTACCCGCTTTAAAGCAATATCAATAATACAAATGAAGGATGAGTACAGAATGATCAAATTTACCCCATAACAGTTGACAGATCCTGTGGCTAAAATAGTACAGAAGTCAAGCAGATCTAAGGACAGCTGATTGACAGCACCAAGTGGACGTGTTAATCTTTCCCTGACTGGTTTGCCAGCCTCAGCCCACGAGCAGAACCCTCTCTACGTGCCCTGAGAAGATCAAAATCACCCTAAAAAGGTATTTATACAGACCTCTTTGGATCCAATCAGATCATCAGTTACCATGAATTATTTATTATAAATCAGACACCGTGTCATTATTGATCACGTGCTTATATGAAGATAAGCAAGTGATTTATGACTTAGTCTGTATTATTATTATTTAACTTTATTAACCAATCAACCATTGAAGTTTAGTCAAGCAATCTACCCCATCTGCTCTGAAACCCTTCCAATTATTCCAGGATTTTCGTGGTAAAGAGATCAGAGTGAGTGTTACCCTTCCTGTCTTGGCCATTGGAGCTGTTAAGCCCGGCCATTAGCGGAATAAGTCCTTTCTAAGGCACCCATCTTTATTCCAAGGTTCTTAAACTGCCTAAGGAGGCCCCTTGAAGAGAGTTTGCTAGTCTGTAAAGATCCCCAGTAGTATAATACTGTGGCTCCTCTTTTATATTATATTGAAAACCATTTACTACCAAACCATTTAAACCTTGCAACTGCTCTTATTAAGTCATTTATTTGAGCTTCTAAGTGTTTATTATTGGAATAATAATAATTATTATCATCCCAGCATTTTTATCACTCTCTATAGCTAAAGGACTGCAAGGTTCCTGTTATCCAAGAGCTGACAGTATCAATGGAGCAAGGGGGCAATCATAGATTTCCCCAGGATGAGGATGACAATCAATGAATGATAATAACTGGGGGGAATACGCACAAACTCCCATGGATGATTGGAAAAAGGCAGGGGAGAGCCCCTCCTTTCATGGGCGATGGGTCCTTGTAAACTACTTACATGAGATAACACATATAGAGAAAAAAAAACAATAATGAAAAAAAAACATTTCTCTTTTTTCTTTTTTCTTTTTTCTTTCTTTCTTTTTTATTTATTTATCTTAATTTTAATACAAGGGATCTGATAATGAGAAAACAGAGAAAAAAATGAGTGAAGAAGTGAAAAAAGAAAAAAAACCATCCTATAAAAACAATTGAAATGATGAAAAAAACAATACATCAGAAGGAGCAGAAAGACACCAGCCCGTGCCAGCAATGGGCACAGGAAGATGAATGGCAGGTGAGGGGCCGCGCGGACAGGCTGAAGGGCCTGGGAAGCTTCTGGCTTGCGGATGATGGTCAGCAGGTGTTTGATGGGCCCAACAACAGCCGCGGGAAGAACAGCAGAGACCCGCGCGGGCAACAGACAAGCCACGCGGGAGACCAGTGAGCTAGGGGGTGGATGAGAGAAGCCAAGGGGGTTTTGAAGGGGGAGTGATCAGATGTGCAGAGAAAATAGCTGTCATCATTGTTGCTGTCAACAACAATGGAAGGTGACAGCCCAAGAGTGCAAGAATGATCAATGATGGAAGGTTGAGGGCAAAGGTGGTTGTTGTGCGCGGATTTGGTCAGTGGGGCTAATTGACTCCGGATCAATGGAAGATAAAAAAAACAAGAGGGCTTTCTGTTGTCCTTGTCATCAACGGCAATGGGAAATGGGGTACAAGATGAGGATGATGGTGATAATCCTTGCCTGACCAAGGAAATCAAAGTGAGGATGGAGTGCTTTGTGCAAGGCAACCGTCATTGTGATGCTTGCTTGCAAGATGGCCCCAGGAGGGGAATGATCCCACACAACAGTTGAAGCCGCAGTGAACTGTATGAAGTGAGGGGTGATTAAACCATTGTGACCAAAACAAAGGCGGCAGCTGATAAGATGATGAGCTTGATTTCCATTGTTGTTGTTGACAACAAAAATGATGGTGGCGGACAGATGAGCGGCCGTGAGGTGTGAGGATGATTTGGAAGAGGCAGGATTGAGCAAGGCTGACGGGTGGAGAGATGAGTGAGGGTCATCCCTGCTCATCTTTGAGTTGGCTGATCACAAGGGGGTGCCCAACAACGGAGGCAAGGGAGTTTAAACAAGGAAGATGGCCATTGCAATCAATTTTGACAACAATGCCGGTGCTTACAAGGGTCAAGCCAAGTCATGCTGGTCTTTGCCTGCGCGCTTGGCAAAAGGGACACATAGAAAGAATGAAGAGTATTGAAAACCAGGCCAGGGGTCTAGAATGCCCCAGAGATCCTCCTAGACAACTAGGAGAAGGAGAGCTGGTAGACTGGGAACTGGAACAACAGTCATCCCTGACAAGAATGTTTTTTCTTTCTTTTTTTTTTTTTGATGAATGATGATTATAAAAAATCATAAAAAAATTTAAATTTTCCGTTTTGCCCTGAGCTGTCCAGATGTGGTCACCACACTGCCGGAAGTCAATCTTGGGAAGTGGCCTCCAACAACTTATCCTCCTCTGCCCCTGCCAACAACCCATGGATTGATTGCTGGTGGTGGCCTTTGATGTACACATTTGAGTGCTAGGGGGGACAGATACATTGGCCCATCTGGCAATGGCACACTTAGCTTGGTGGTTCAAGATTCACTCACCTAAATTGAGGTAATGGGTTCAAATCCCATTGTGTGCAACTAAATTTTGATTTTTCAAGCTGCCGCGGCCCTCAAAATGTTGTGCAAAGAAGAATCCCTTCTTGATCCTCACCCCAAGCGGAGAATTTGCCTGGGAGGGAACAAGATGGGAGGAGATGATTTGAAAAAAATACAGAGATGTGGAAAGAATAGGGCTTGGATCCCTCAAAATGTTATACAGAAAATTTAATCCCTTCTTGATCCTCAAACCAATTCGAGAATTTGCCTGGGAGGGAACAAGATGGGATGAGATGAATAGACAAACATATAGAGATGTGAAAAAAAATAGGGCTTGCATCCCTCAAAATGTTATGCAATGAATTGAATCCCTTTTTGATCCTCAGCCAAAATGTAGTACATGGATTGGAGGAGATGAATTGGGAAACATACAGTGACAGGGAAAGAATGGGGATTGTCAGCATTGGTTAAATGGGCAATGTTTGGATTGATAGTTTTTGAATTGCTTCCTCATCTGTTTGGATGAAAGAGCCAGCCTACCTTGGTTTTTATTTTTTAGTTCATTGGCCATCAGGAGATAACCATTAAAATTAGAGGATGGAGGTTGGAAAACTTGTGTTCCATTGTCCAATCCAAATAGTGTTCCATAGTTGGAGGGAATTTTGAGCCAGTTTACAAGGATGATGGGATCAGCTCTCTTGAGCTGACTTGAGCCTTTGGAAGCCAATGAGGGGGGATTGTTGGATCTGGAGTTCCTGGGGGATTTTTGATTTTGTTGAGTGAACTTTCTGGGGGAGTTTCACTGAGGGGCCATTCAATAAGAGTAAGAGGGATGAAGGGATGAAGCAATAAAGTGATGAAGCAATGTGATGAAAAGAGGTATGAAGCAATGAAGCAATGAAGTGATGGAAAAATGAGAGTTAGGATGTGATTGAAGGGGGGATGAAGTGATGAAGGGATGAAGAAATGAAGCAATGAAGAAAGGAGAGGATGGATGTGATGAAAGCAATAAAGAAATGACAGTGATGAAGCAAGGTGAGAGTGTGAAGTGATGCAGGGATGAGATTGATGAAGGGGAAGAGATGAGATTGATGAATCAAATTTCTGGATGAGGATGGAGGTAGAATTTTTTCCAATGAGGTTGGAGGATGAAACCATTGGTGATGATGTGGAATGACGCGTGTTTGAGCTGGTGAAGGTCTTTATATACTTTACTTGAAAAAAACCACTTATTCAATGTTAACTTTGACACGTCTGATCTGAAATAAGTGGGTTTTTTGATTTTTAATGGCGGTTTTGAAATGGAAGATTTGGTTTGAAAGCTGCAATTAAAAAATGGCGGGTTTGCTTAACTCTGATACGCCCTAATGGGCTTACCTTGTTCCTGCATTTTGGGTGAAATACTAGCATTATGTTGATCTGTTGTACCCAAGGATGTTCATCCTCAGTGGAAGTTAGACTATGAACCTTCCAATGAAGTAAGTGTGGTTTTTTGAAGGGCACAAATAATTAGATTGACAGATTTATTATTGGATTGACAAATTGATTATTGTTTTGGTTTTTGAAATTTTGAAACAGATCCAGGGCTTGATGAAGAATCTAAAATGTTGAACAACTGGAATTAAATGTATAGGGAACAATCTAAAGAAGTTATGTTAGAGGCTCTAAGTTCAATGCTCAAGAATACAGCCACTTTGATTTCCAAGCCAAGGCTTCAGCCAAAGGTGTTAAGTTCAAGCCACAGTAGTCACAAATTGAAAGAAACCCGTTGTGAAGTTTCAAAATTTGAACAAGTTTAAAAAGCAATTAAGAGTGAAGAAAGGGTTAAAAGGTAACCAAAAAGAAAAAAGATAGTACTTCTTTGATTTTGAGAAATTGTCATTTTTTTGGTTTAATGAAATGATGTGAAAATTATTTCTGTAGTGCAAGGAGAGATCTTCATCTGAATTTCATAGTTCAGTTGAAGAGACTGAAAGTCCATTAGGGTCCCTTCTATTGGAATCAGAATCCGTTTCAAAGGAGGAAGAAGAAGAAATGGAGGAGTCAAACAGAACCTCATCTTTGGTGAGTATCAATTTCTTTAATGAGATTAGGATTTTTGCTAAATAATTTTTGATTGTAGGAAGTGAATTACCTCAATCAAATACCTGAGAGCTTATATAAGTTCTTGAGGGAGGTTTGGGATCCATTTGGCGATGGAAATTGTTCATTTAGAGTCATTGCTAAATCATTTGGGTATGATGAGCATGTATTGTTTCAAGTAAAAAATGAAATAATTGAAACATTGAGGAAAGATAAGGTGTGTTATTCCAAAATCCTTGGTGGCATTAAAGATTTTGAAAATATAGAAAAAATACTTGATGTTAATGACAAAGATGAAAAGATTCCCTCTTCAAAATGGCTTTCAAAGTTAGATATGGGCCTTTTAACAATTTGAGAATTGATTCAAAAGAAACCAGCATTCTGAAAAGAATGAAGATAAAAAGATTCAATGAGAAAAGGATCAGACAAGATCCTGACAGGTCTTATAGAGATTCAGAGATTACAAACAGGTAATTTGAGACAGCTGAGGAGATCAGCACAAGGTTTGATTGCAGGAGCCAGGCATTGATGGATTCAGAGTGAGATGGGTGAGCAGGTTTCAATCTGGGTTATTGAGCTGAGTTCAGGTTGCGTTGAGAGCTTGAGGATAGAAGCAGGCTGAATCTTACCAGGTACAATAGTATGGGCTTTGATTTGATGATGATGAAGTTGAATTCAAGGCTTGAGTGATGTTGCGGTTGAGGTGAGTTGGAGATGAATTTTGCAATGAGTTGGATATGGATGTTGCAATTGAGGTGAGTTGGTGATGAGTGAGAGTAAAATAATGAAAAAAAGGAAACAGAAGAATGAAAGATAAAAGAGATAATTTGTGTCTAACAACTACCCCAGGGTATACAGGGTGCACAAAGTGATTTCAAATATAATCTTGTGATGTTACTGTCAAGCAGAGGTGTGACCATCCACCCATTCAACATCCCCCATAGCTGGAAAGAGCCCCATAGCTGGAAAGAGGAAGCCACAATAAAATGAAAGGTAGGTAGGCTAGGTGAATGATTTGAGTAAGTCTTGCCAGAAAAGTCTTGGTCACCGCCTTTGTAAGGGGATCAGCAAGCATTTCCTCTGATGGGATGAGTCAGATGATAAGATTCCTGAGCTTGAGTTCCTCCCTGGGACCTTTGGTCTTGAGGTTGATGTGGAGGGTTTTGGCGGTTGAACCAAACCTTTTTAATTTATCCTCAAGTCCCTTATTGTCTATGAGATTGTTTTTGTTGGGAATTTGAATCAAGAATACTTCTCCAATTAAGTTCCTCAGCCACTTACCTTCTAAGAAGGAATCCAGAATAGCATTGAGTTCCGCTTTGGTGGTTGAATATACTATGTTTTATTTTTTTAAGCTTTCCCAGGAGATCAGAGACCCAAAGGCCAGACCCAGGTATCCTGTTTGCAATTTACGAGTGATTGGGTCCTTGGCCCAGGAGGCGTCACTGTAGAAGACCAGGGGATTAGCTTCATTGTTGTATCAGATGGTGAGTTTCATTTCCTTTGTTGCCTTTAGGTATTGCCAGGTTCTCTTGAGTTCCTTCCAGTGAGTGAGACAGGGCTTGGTTTGGAGGCAAGCCAAGCTTGATACAGAAATACATAGGTTGTTTCTTGTCCTGCATATGATGTAGTTGAGGAGATCAATCCCAGATCTTTAGTTGATGTTAAGTGCCTTGAAGGACTCAAAATCTTTGTCTGTGGCTGCACTAAGTTGAAGGTTGTGAGTAAGAGTGGTAGACACAGGTTGACAGTCCTGAAGTCCACGTTCCTCTAAGCCATGGTTGATGTGTTTGGGTTGGCTAAGTAAAATGAGGCCATCTGTCCTTTTGAATTTCATTCCCAGAATGTGTCAGCTCTCTGATACCAGGAACCTTGCAGTCCTTTAGCTAAAGAGAGTGATAAAAATACTGGAATAATAATAATAATAATAATAATTCCAAAAATAAACGCTTAGAGGCTCAAATAAATAATGTAATAAGAGAAGTTGCAAGGTTTAATTGTTTTGGTAATAAAAGGTTTTCAATATGTATATAAAAGAGGGGCCACAGAATTATACTACTGGGGGTCTTTACAGAAAAAGAAACCTCTCTTCAAGGGGCCTCCTTAGGCAGTTTAAGAACCTTGGAATGAAGATGGGTGCCTTAGAAAGGGCTTATTCCACTAATGGCCGGGCATAACATCACACTGGCCTAGACAGTAAGGGAAACACTCACTCTGTGCACTTTATCACAAAAATCCTGCAAGAATAGGAAGGGTTTCAGAGCAGATGGGGTGGATTGCCTGACTAAACTTCAAGGGTTGATTGGTTTTTAAGAAATGAATAATAATACTACAGACTTGGTCATAAATCACTTGCTTAGACTATTCATAATCACTTGACTAGCAATGACACGTTTTCTGATTGATAATAATAATTCCTGGTAAACTGATGATTGAATAATGGATCCAAAGAGGTCTGTATAAATACCTTTTTGGGTTGCTTTTGAGCTTCTCAGGGCGCGTAGAGAGGGTTCTGCTCATGGGCTGAGGCTGGCAAGCCATTCAGAGCAAAATTAGCACGTCCACTTGGTGCTTTTAATGAGCTGACCTTAGATCTGCTGGATTTCTGTACTATTTTAGCCACAGGATCTGTTAATCTATTATGGCGTAAATTTGATCATTCTGCACTCATCCTTCATTTGTACTATAGTTATTGCTTTAAAGTCATCATATGTGAACCTTTACTGATTTTCTATCATTTGCTGATCATGTAGATAATTTTTAATGATTTTTATGAACAGTCCTTGTAGTGTTTTGTAGTCTTCAAAGATCAGAGTCAATGATTTATGTGGTAATCCTTGATCTTTAATTTATTATTACAAAATTTTCTAAACTTAATTTTTATTAATTTTAATTAAGTTTTGATCTCTTTTAGATTATTAATAATTCATATGTCAACTTGTCACATATGCCAGGAAACCCTAATTAGGTTGTAGCTCTTTTGAGCGGTACCTGGTGGTCAGATTAGTCACAACGGATCCAGATGTGGGGATCAGTCAGTACAGATGCACGTGGGGTAGGATCCGCTGCGTGCGTTGAAGAATTTAGCTGTGCGCGAGTCTCTAGTACACAGGAAACTGCTACTACGAGTACGTAGGGGTATGTAGTGATGCGGGGCTGCGCGCGGGAATTGTGACATAACACATTTCTGCGTGTAACCCCTAAAATATACACAACACCCCAATTCTGAGTGAATTTTAGGTGTAAACCCTATCATGAAAACATGTGTGAAATTTTAGAATGGCTGAAAGGTGCTATACTGGTGTTGTAATTTTTAGTACTTTCCTTTTTAATTATTTTAAAAATGTAAGGACTTGGATTTCAAGGGTGGGGTCAGTGAGTGACCCTACCTAACTTTGGGTGAGGAATCCATTTCTTTAATAACATTTATGGATTTCTCACTCCTTCTTTTGTTAATTTAGATATTCTTATTTTTATAGCTTTGTGTTGCTATGACAGGTTGCTCTGTAGATAGTAGCAAGCTGACAGAATGGTTTCAGGGTGAAGGAATTGAGAGTTGGTAAATCTAAGATTGAATTTCTTTTTGAATTCATTTCCTTCCCCAAGAAAAATCAAGTCTTCAACATGGAAGAAGATGAAGGATGCATTGTCCTTTGACTTGAAGAAGCAGGGGTTGCTGCCAGATTAGATAAAGCTGACTGCTTCAATCCACTTGGCAAGAGTTTTTTACCAGTTCTTTGAAAATTTTTTCAATCCCTACAGGCTCTTCTTGAGTTTGAGAAATTTTGAAGATTTGTTACAACCTTCCGGAGTTCTGATAAAAACATCCTTGCTCATTGGAGCATGTAGAAAGGCCAATTTGACACTGAATTGCTTGATTGGGAGGTTGTTTCTGAGGGCAAGCTGTAGTATTGCTCAAAGAGAGGTGATTTTTCCCATTGGAGCAAATTTTTCATTTTAATCTAGGAAATAGATCTGGTTGTACCCGCCGACACAAATTCTTTCTTTGTGGATGAGTGTGTTGTTGTGACAGTTATCCTTGATCTTGAAGACCCATGTAGTTTTGAGAGAATTGGCCGGGTCAGGTCAATCATATTCCTCCCAGATGGCCAGTTCCTTGCACTGCCGTAATTCGCGTCTGATTTCTTCTCTCCATTCTTTGGCTTCTTTGAAAAACATTGCCTTCAGGTAGGTATTTCGTTTGTAGTAGTGGTGGAATCTGTATTTTTGAGGGGGATTCAAGTTGGATCTGTTTGTCAGAGTTTGACTTGGCGGATCATGATATTTAGCACCATTGGATACAGCTTGCACTGGCTGAGGGACTCCTTTGTCCAGAGTGGTCACCCCCTCAGGGACTGCCTGATCATCTTTCAAGGAGCCTAAATGATCATCAGCCGACATCAAGTCAACAGAAGAGAGAGAGTTGGGTGATTTGTCTCAGTAGTTACCGGTGTTTCTAATTTGAGCAAGGTTTCAATTAACCGGTCTTGGTGATTCTGAAGTGTTTGATTCCATCCCTTCTACTTCAAAGTCACAGTTTAGATGGCCATTGTTTTCTGAGATTCCAAACAAATTAAGGTCAAAACTCACGTGTTTGGATCATATGATAGTGCCATTGGGAAGGAGTATACAATAATATCTGAAGTCTGGGTTGTACCCAATAAGCTTACCTTCAAGACCCTTGGGATGAAACTTTCTTCCCTTACTCCTGAGCGCATTGAGGTATATGACCAAGAATCCCAGCGGTTTGAAGTAGGATAGAGGGATGGAGCTCTTGTGCATCAATTCCCATGGTGAGACTTTGCTTCACCTTCGGGGAATTTTATTGAGACTGAGACAGAAGGACTTAAGGACCTCAGGCCAGTGTTGAATGGGTAGTCTGGATGAGCTTATGGTAGATTGTAAACTTTTTACTATGGTTTGATTTGCCCTTTCTGCCCCAAAATTATTATTGGGATTGTGTGGTTTGGCAATCAGCTGTTTGATTTAGTTCTCCTTGCAGAACTGAACTAATGTATTGTTTGTGAATTCTGTTCCTTCATCCAAATATAGTTTTCAAGGGAAGTATCCCAGTTTTTATTTTTGATGTTCTAAAATTCTAATGAGAATCTCAGTGGTTTGATCCTTACCTTGAGGGGAATCCTGCTCAGGTAACCCGAGTAGTTTTACACCACTGTGGGGATGAAATGTTCTTGTTTCAAGGACGGAGGTTTGAGCGGCTCAATCAGATCTAGATGTACCCGTTCAAAAGTTTTTGAGAAATTCACGGAATGAAGTTGGAAGGGAGCTTTGATGATCTTGCTTAGAGCACAGTCCTTGCAGAAAAATCTGTTGACGTCATTAGAATTGAGTTTGACATCTCCAATTTCCTGAAGTTGGCTCATTGAGGCGTGAACAAGAGAAAGGTGCAGTTCCATCAGACTTCTTCCTTGGAAATTGATGACTGATAGGAAACAGTGGTCCTGACTAACTGACTTGGGGTTTTGAACTACAAAGAGATTGTTGTAGAGTGCCCCTTGGATGCAAATCATGCCCTTGGAGGAAATTTCAAAACTTCAGTTCTCTGCCCAGAGACTGCAGCCCTTTTCCATTAAGATTCCCGGGCTGATGAGGTTGACCACAATCTCAGGCACGTGGAGACATTGCGTGAGGAAGATGGTTTGACTCTTCTAAGTAAGCTTCACAGTACCAGTACCCTTGATGGGGAGATTAGCCCTTTTCTTTCCAGTAGAGATACTTTAACCTGTAGATTTGTCAAGAGAAACAAAGAACTTCTTATTTTTTAAAATTTGCGCAGAGGCACTGCTGTCAATGAGGATATTTTGAGTTGTGAGCCTCTTGGATTCAATCCATTTGGTGACAAAGGCCTGGTAGTGAGCCATTTCATTTTGAGTTTTTTTCTTTTCCTTCCACTTGGCTTGGTTTTCAATCCACCAATCAGGTGCCTTGTCTGGATGAAGATGAAAGCATTCTCTTTTGGAATAGTTCTTGTCTTTTTTGGGGTTGTGAAATCCCTCAAGGCATTGGTTAGATTGCTTGTTCTTGAACTTGGTCTTTCCTGTCATCAGAACTTTATTGGAGAGGGAAGCTGGGTTATTGATGCTCTCCTCCTTGACCTTGTTATTGAGATGGGTGAGATGATTGCAAACAAAATCAACGTGGATTGTCTTATCCAAATGCATCAGTTGCCTTTTGAGGTCTTGGAGTGACAACAGAAACTTAAAAAGGATGAGATAAGCAAGGATATTTTGAGGCAAGTTAATTCCAATATCCATCATCTTCTTGAATGCTGTCCTGACCTTGGTGAAAAATACCTCTATGTTGTCTTCTTGGAAAGAGATGTCGAGAAAATTATTGAAGATCCTGGCCCTGTTTGAGGCCTCAGAAGACAAGTATCTCTCTTTGATGGCAGTCCATATGGATTTTGCTGAGTTTATGTTTCTCCACTAATTATATTTTTGTGCGTGATGGAGTTGACCTTAGAGATAAGGAGTAGTTGAATTTTGTCATTTTCTTGATTGGAGAGCGGGATGGACCCCAATTTGAGCACATGGAGGATTCCTCAAAGTTTGAGCAAAGATTTCATCTTATCCTTCCAAATGCCATAATTATCTTCTGAGAGGAGAGGGATTGTCTCAAGGGATGTTTTGAGCATGACCTGTCTGAAAACATTGTTTTCCATTCTGTTTTGAGAGGCAGAGGCCATGGTGACTTCAGCTGGTCCTTTTGTTGGTAGATTTTTTGGCTTTTAACCGTGTTAACAATTTGAGAATTGATTAAAAAGAAACCAGCATGCTGACAACAATGAAGATAAAAAGATTGAATGAGAAAAGGATGAAAAAATTTCCTGAGAGGTCTTATAGAGAGTCAGAGATTACAAACAGGTCATTTGAGTCAGCTGAGGAGATCAGAATGAGGTTTGATGGCAGGAGCCAGGCATTGATGGATTCAAAGTGAGATGAGTGAGCTGGTTGCAATCTGGGTTATTGAGCTGAGGTCAGGTGGCATTGAGAACTTGAGGATAGAAGCAGGCTGACTCTTACCAGGTACAAGAGTATGAGCTTTGAGTTGATTATGATGAAGTTGAATTCAAGGCTTGAGTGATGTTACGGTTGAGGTGAGTTGGAGATGGATGTTGCAATGATTTGGATATGGATGTTGCAATTGAGGTGATTTGGTGATGAGTGAGAGTAAAAGAATGAAGAAAAGGAAGCAAAAGAATGAATGATAAAAGAGATGATTTGTGTCTAACAACTACCCGGGTTCTACAGGGTGCGCACAGTAATTTCAAATATAACCGGGTGCTGTTACTTTCAAGCAGAGCTGTGACTGTCCACCCATTCAAAAGGGTCAAATAAAAGCAGATACTTATGGAAGACCATTATGTTTCATTTCATTGGATTAATTTTTTACTTATACTCCTATGAAAATGGGGGTAAAAGAAGCATCAGAACCAATTTTGATTTCATTTGACAATAAGAACCATTGGGTCCAGCTTTTACTTAAGGGAGATGTGATTCCAATCCCGCCCATAGTTATCAAACCATGTTCCATGATTTCTAAAAAATCTCCTGGTTGGGTTCATAACCTCAAAGATCAACTTGAGTTGTATTCTCATTTTGTGACATCATTTCATTTTCATAATTTGGGTTTGGGTTCTGATGCTGATCTTTTAATTCTATTAACTTTTAATTATATTAAAAGAAAGAGTTAACACATTTTGAACATCATTATGATGATTTTTTGAGTTAAAATCATCATTTTAAGTGTATTGAATGAGATTTTCTTGGCAATTCAGTTCAACTTGTGTTGGCCTGATCCCATCATAAGGTGTATTTTTTTGGTGTTTTTACTTTAGGGCTAGTCAGGTTACTTGTTTTTTTTCTTTGGTTTTTTTACTTCAGGGCTTGTCAAGTTGAAGATGTATTTTTCTGGCACTTTTAATTTAGGGCTAGTATAGTTGAAATTACTTGTATTTTTTCATTTTTTTCCCTTTTTGGTGTTTTTGTTAATAAATGAAAGTATATATTTGTTTTTATTTTTATTTAGGCGGCCCTTTTATTTATTTATTTATTTTTGTTTCAATTTCATTTATTTTTTTTTGAAAAAGAATAAATTGAAATAAATTATATTTTTATTTATTTTTATTTATTTATTTTTTATTTTTTAATTTAACTTTTTTTATTTTTTGCAAATGGGTTGAGAAAAGCGGCTTGCTACTCATTCCAATTGTGAACGGCCGCTCACAACCCTAAATTGCGCTGTGAGTGGCCATTCATGACTGAGGTATGTTGCAAGCGGCCATTCACAACCCAAAGTGGGCTGCAAGCGGCCATTGTAGTCACCAATGTGGGACACCTCATAGGAAAAGGGAAAATTAAAAAATTGTTTGTATAATTTTTCATCTTTCTGTCAAAAAAAAAATGTATATATATATATAGAGAGAGAGAGAGAGAGCTTTTGTATTGTATGGGAATGCTCCAATTTTCCCTTCCTCAAGCTTTCCCTTTCCCTAGTGGTCTAGGAGGGGCCCCTGGGGTGCTCAAGTCCTTAGGCGTTGCCTTCAACTCCTCCTCTTTGTGCTTGGCACCCAATTTGTTTGGCCAGGCATGCACAAAAAATCTTCCATCAATGGTCCTTTTCCTCATAATCCTCATCACCACCCCTAACTAGACAAGTCCCAAGAATCTAAAAACCTCACTGGATCATCAGCAATCTCCGTCTACCCCACACCATCCATGGCGGGCACCACCCCGGCATCCAGCTTCCACATGGACTTTGATCAGCCACTGCTTCCATCAGCCCCCCCAACCCACACTTGGTCACCACGGTCTGGCTCCTCTCCAAATTCAACAAGGAGCTCAAGAAGAGAGACATCCAGCTTTTCTTTGCCAACTGGGAGGATGACCGCAGGGGATTTGAGAGCAAGTGGATCACCAACACCTCTGCTCATCATCAGCCTCATTGGAAATGACAACAAAGACCGCCACCAATGATCATCACCACTTCATTTGCGCCATAATCCCACCCGCTCATCACCAAACCTGTTGGTGGCTTTCTGAGGGTTGTCTTGCGTTTCCCACCATTCATCATTTTGTGCTCATCCATCTTCCACCCACATCTTTTGTTGCCTTCACTTGCATCTGTGGTTTCTTGGCAATTGCCTTGCCTCTCAATCCTCTTGCAGCTGCCCCTAATCATCTGTTTTCTGGGCGGCTGGGCATCTCCTTCATCTTGTATCTGGCCACTGTCCCCTTGCTTTTGCTGTAGGGGTCTACCATTTTATTCATCATCTTAAAAAAAAAGAAGAAATATTTTTCCGCTTTCATTTCTGTCATCCTCTTGTAAATAGTCTACAGGTTCTCTTGCCCATAAAAGGAGGGGCTCTTCCCAGCCTTTTTCCATCATTGTTCATTGTATCAATCAATAAATCTGTGGGGAGTGAGTCCCTCTGCCCCCCCCTTTATCTGAGCAATTCATCTTCATCTTTATCCAGGTTATATCCATGATTAACCTCTGATCCATGAGACTCAAAACTCAAAATCCCTGATCTGCCCCTCTGTGGACTTATCCTTTATCACCAACCAATGGCCTTGCTGGTTGAAGATGAATTCATTTGGTTGAATTCTTGAGCGTGTTATACCACTCCTTGATCCCTTTTTTAGACCATACTTGTCTTGATCATTCTTTGATTGTATTTCTGGAATCAGTCATGTTTGAATAAGAGTTTCATTAAGCTTAAAACCTCCCTTTATTTCTTTGAAGTTGCATTTTGCCACCCTAGTCTTGATTCCCTTCAGAATTGTTGGGTTATTAGTGTTCAAATTTGTTATTGCTTTGCTTCTAGAGCTTCATGAGAGAAATTGATTTTTTTTGTACAGCCACCCACAGTTATCTGGTACCCTTCAAGCACTTGATTGTGGAGAGTTGGGCAGGTTCATTGAGAACCTGAAATTGGTTTGTTTTGAGTTGATCATCCCCAATCTTCTGCTGACAACCATAGTTATTAGCTTGTGTGTGCTGGAACTTACAACTGCATTCTATTGAACTGTGAGCAAACTCTAACTTAATCTGTTCAAGTCTGTTCCCACACCATCTTGCCTCAGATAGTGTTTTCCCATAGCTACTGTTTACTATCCAGTTTATTCCTTCCCTGGTGATTACTCATTCACAAGGTTCTGGACCTTGATTCTGGTTGATCTAAATATTTATGTAACACTCAGGAGGGAAGCCTAAAAAAGAAGCTTTACCTTCCACAGAAATGCCTGCAGCCAACGCTGTTTGGAGTCTTACACTGTTCACAACCCAAAGTGGGGTGCAAGTTGCACCACCAGCCCCTTTTTAGGTTGTGAACAGAGGTTGCAAGGTCACAAATTTAACATTTCCCAAAAAAAGAACAAAGAAAAGAAAAAAAAAGGGGAAAAAAAGAAAAAAATGCAAAACAAAAGAGAAAAAGAGAATAAGAAAAGAAAGAAAAAGAAAGAAAAAGAAAGAAAAAAGGGGGAAAAAAGGGGGGAAAGGGCAAAAAAGGGAAAAAAGGGAAAAAAGGGAAAAAAAGAGGAAAAAGGGGGGGAAAAGGACAAAAAAGGGGGAAAAGGGGAAAAAAAGGCGGGAAAGGAAAAAAAAGAAAAAGAAAAAAGTAATAAAAAAAACAAAGAAAAATGTAAGAAAAAAATAAAAAAAAGGGAAATCTTATATTTGCAACCTAAAAATGGTTTTGTGGCGGAATTCTCAACCAGGTTCAGTTGTGAGAGGCCACTCACAACCAATTTCAGTTGTGAACAGCCACTAAAAACTCATTTTGGTTGTGAATGGAAGCTCAATACTCCTTTTGGAGTTGTGAACAGCCTTCACAACCCATTTGTGGTGAGAAAAAAAAAACAAAAAAAACAAAGACATTCAAAATATCTTTGGATTAAAATAAATAAAAATAATTAAAGGTCCCATAAATAAATAAAATAAAATAAATAAAAATAGGGCATTATTTTTCTCACACATCCAATCCTTCATTTCATGCATTTTGATGTTGTCACGTGGTCGCGCCCCTTTAATATTCCATGCAAGAATACTTTATTTCAGGCATGTTTTAAGAATTCATATTTTTTGGATTTTAAATTTTCAGACCCGTAGCAGGGGCTCTCAAACCTCTATAAAAATATTTGGTAATTTTTGAGGCATTAGAACCCCTTCAAAAATGCAATCAAAAAATGAAAGAATTTGGTAAAAACAAATTTTTGCATGGGTTTTAGCATCCTTATTTTGGCTATTTCAATTGTCTTTTTTTTTGGTTATTTAAGCTGCTATAAATTTAAACTAAAATTGAAAGAGCTTTTGAACTATTTTTTATATTTTTTGGATGTATCCTTTCACCTTAAAAAATTCCTTCAAAAAACACAAAATTTCAAAAAAATTAAATTCTCTCTGGACATTTGAATCCTTTTTTTCCCTTTTTATTTAATTTTTTTGGGTGATTCAAGCTATAAAAGGTCAAAAAAACAGTTAATTATCATTTAAGTTTATTTTTTCAGATTTGTTGGATGTATTATTTCACCTTAAACATTTACATCAAAAAAGCAAAAGTTTTGAAGAATTTGATTTTCTCATTGGACTTTTGGATCCTTTTTTTTTCTTTTTTGATTAATTTTTTTGGGTGTTTCAAGCTTTTATAAATTTAAAGAAACTACTAAAGATCTTTCAAAACGTTTTCTCAGACATTTTGTATGTCATTTTTTACGTTTAAAAATTCCATCAAAAAACCAAAAAAAAAAATAAAAGTCACTATTCTCACTGGATTTTTGAATCCTTTTTTTGGCCTTTATAATTGATTTTTTTGGTGATTCAACCTTTCATAATCTTGAAAAAACAACAAAAAATTTTCTAAATAATTTTTAAAGATCATCTGCATGTATGGATACCCCTTACAAACTTCATTCAAAAAATCAAAAATAAAGATCAAATATGGATACAAATATTAAAATTCATTCAAATATTTCTGGTTTTATTTTTCTACTTGATTTTCTTTGAGGGAAAAAAACCTCATTAAAAAGCTGTAAATTTTTATCAATAATAATTTTACAAGATTTGGAATCCTTTGTCACAAAGCTTTTCCAGAGTGTATCTAACCTGGGAGCTGGCCAAGGATCAGACTTGAACTTGAATGATACTGTATTTTTGAAATATTTTAAAAGAATGAAGAAAATAGGAGAAGATTTGAAATTTGGAGAGGGAGGGAAATTCAGAGGAACATAAGTTCAAGGAATTAAAGAATAAAACAGAGCCACTGGACACTTATATTTTTCAGCAAGAAGGAGCCATGGCATGGAAATTTCATCCATATATTTATAGGAGCTTGTCCGTAAAGGTGGTTAAGTTGCCTTCTTTTTCTTGGAAAGTTTCACCCCAGATATCACGCAGTAATCATGGGTCCTTGAAGATTGGGTTGGAATCAAGCTCTTTCACCATTTCTTTCCTCACTTCAATCTAGTGTCCTGAGTTCCTCCCCAAACAAAGGGAAGCTGCTATAAATCCACAGTTCCCATCCCCAATGACATCTTGAATGTGTCATATATGTGGAATTGATGTTTTTGGGGAATTAAAATCTTTGTATTGGAACTAAAATCAAGATTCAAATTTTTTTATAACAGAAAAAATGGACTAAGGATAAAACCCACTTCTTCAATTTATACTTGGTCAAAGATTCCAGAACAAGAATAAGAAAATGTGCAGGAAACCTGGAGAAAAATCCCCCAAATAATCATTTTTGAATTTTTTGGTTTTTTGATGGAATTTTTTAAGGTGAAAAATGACATCCAAAAATTCTGAGAAAATTATTCAAAATATTCTTAATATTTCTTTTATAATTATAAAAGCGTGAAAAACAGCCAAAAAATCAGTCAAAATGGCAAACATATTGAATTTTTGGAAATTTTTGCTTTTTTTATTTATTGTTTAAGGTAAAATAATACATCCAAAATATATGAAAAAAAAAATTGAAATGCTCTTTGAATTTTTCTTTAATTTTTGTAATGCTTGAATAACCAAAAAAAATTAAATAAAAAGGAAAATAAAATGTTGGAAATTTCCAATGAGACATTTGAATTTTTTGATTTTTTGCTTTTTTTGAAGGAGTTTTTTTAGCAAAATGTTAAATTCAAAGCTCATTGAGCCATGCACACGGTTCAAATAGGGCCCTGTGGCAGGCCACATGGTCCAATCCTAGCCGTGAATGACCCCCCACAGCTCAAAGAGTTGCATGGCCAACCCAGCCTTGTCTGCCAGCGTGTGGGATTCCACACGCCACCAGACTGCGGTGAGCCAAAAAAAATGAATGAGAGGGTACTAACATAACCCATAAACTGTATAAACCTTCAAAAAAAACAGAAATCAACCAAAAAATCAAAGAATGTTCATTTTTTGGTTAAAAAAAATAAATAAATAAAGAGATAAATTAAAAACAAAAAAACTGGTACTATCCAATGGACTAGACCTGAAGTAGAAAGACCCAAAAAAACAAAAGTAACTGGACTAGCCCTAAACTAAAAAAACCAAAAAAAAGATAAATAACTTGACAAGCCCTAAAGTAAAAACACCAAAAAAAGACAAGTAACTTGACAAGCCCTAAAATAAAAACACCAAAAGAATACAAGTAACTTGACAAGCCCTAAATTAAGGTCAAATTGACTAGCCTCAAAGTAAAAGGGCCCAAGAATTAAAGAAGTCTTTTGACCAGCCCTAAAGTAAAAGTGCCCAAAAAAATACAGGTCTTCTGACCAGCCCTAAAGTAAAAAAACAAAAAAAACAAGTTCAACTTGTGTTAAGCTGATCCCATCCCAAGCTTAACATAAGTTAAGCTTGTGATGGAATTAGCCCAACACAAGTTGAACTGACTTACCATTAAACTCTCATTCAAAACACTCAACATAATGATGTTAACTCAAAACACTCAACATAATGATGTTTAAAATGTGATGACCCTTTATATAAATAGAACTTGTTAGCTGCATTAGAATTACAATTTAAAAGAAACCCAATGATGAAATGAAGTTGAATTCTATTAAAATCTAGAATAAATTTGCAGTTTATCTTTGAGATGATCAACCCAACCAGAGGATTTTTTTAGAAATCAAGGAACATGGTTTTGCTACAATGGGGGGATTGGAATCATTTCTCCCTCAAGTACTAATAGAACCCAGGGGTTATTGTTTACAAAGGAAATGAAAATTGGATCTGATTGATCAGTAACACCATTTTTCATTGGAGTTTAAGTATCACATGACTCCAATGAAATGAAACATATAGGTCCAGAATATGTGTCTGCTATGATTTGACCCATATCTAATTTAGCCAGCCATTTTGAGGAGTGAGTCTTTTCATTGATGTCTTCAACATCAAGTATTTTTTTAATCTTTTCAACCTCCCTTGCAACACCAAGCATCTTAATAAAGCATGCTTTATGTTTTTCTAATGTTTCAATCATTTTCTCCCTAACTTTAAACCAAACATGTTCTTCATAACCAAGAGATTTAGAAATGACTCTAAATCCACAATTCCCATCTTCAATTGGATCCAAAACCTCACCCAAGAACTTATGGAATTTCTTTTGTATTTTATTGAAGTATTTCACTTTTTTTCTTATCATGAAAACTAACCAAGTATTGATTTCTTTGATCAGATCAATTAAATGAATACTCACCAAAGATGAGCTTCTGGTTGAGGTTTTCTGCACTTTCTTTTCCTCTGAAGAGGATTCTTATTCCAAATTAAAAGATCCCAATTCACTTTCAGTCTCTTACTCTGAACTATGAAATTCAGATTCAGACCCTGCCGACTTTGACTAAAAATTCATCATTAGTTAGTAACTAAGTTCATTAAACCAAAAAAATGAACATATCCCAAAAGAAAAGACTTACAATCTTTTGTATTTTCTTGTTTGGAGCCCTTCTAGTCCTTTTTTACCCCTTGAGTTGTTTTTCAACATGCTCAAACCAAGATGGTTCTTGCTGCGTATCTGTCAATTTTGGCCTGCCTCTACTTGATTGTAAGACTTTAGGTTTAAGTCTTGGCTTCAATAAATATTTTTTAATCTTCTGAATGATATACTCCAATAGGCCGCTTTGCTCATGATCTGGAGATTCCAAGATCATTGCATTCACTCTTTCACGTAACTGAGGAATGCTTAGCATTTCATTGACATTTAACTTGAAAAATGTTAAGATTCTCTCACTCTCTGCGCGCTTCCCCCTTTACCCAGAGCGGGTATCCCGGGATATATTCTCTGAGACTCTTTTTTTACTTTTCCTCTTTCTCTCTTGTTTTCTTCTGGATGATTGTGTTGTTTCCTCTCCTATCTTTTCTCTCTTTTTTTCCTTCTTATTATTCTCCTCAACCCACCTACTCCTCAATTTACACCAACACAACCGCCAATCCATTCTCACCTCAGTGATTGCTTTGCTTACAAGTCCCTGACTGGTAAGACTCAGATCCTCCAAAGTCTCTCAATAGGATCACCCCTCATCTGTTCTTCTCATGCATTCTGTCCGGCACTCCAAGACTATTTATTGTGTTCTGTTCTCTCAACCTCTGCTATCCATCTTCTCTTCTATCCTAACAATGCCGCCTATCTCAACACTCTTTAGGCTCAAGCTCTTATGCTGGTTCTGAGTCATCTAGAAATATAGGATTATTTTATTAAGGTTAAAAGCCAAAGACTCCACAATCAAACCTAACCAAATAAACCATGACCAAACCAGCTGGAGCGGCCAATTACTCTCATAAAGCTGGAGCGGCTGATTCCTTTCATCATGTGGCTTTGAAATCCTTGTTCAATAAAATCCCTCCTTTGAACAAAGAGAACTACTTAATATGACAAGACAAGATGTTGATGCTGTTTGATCTGAAGGATATCAAGGAAGATATAACTCAAAATTCCGGACCTCTATCCTCTAAAAAAGACCAAGAAATACAACCTATAATCCTATCAAAACTTGACAGTAAAACTCATGCAAACGTGGTCAACTCCTCCAACATATCTTTGTCAAAACTACTATGGGCCAAAATCACGCAAATATTTACATCTTCTGAGACAGCAAACAGGGAGAGGGTGTTTAACCATTTTCTACACTCAGCTTTCCACAAGCATGCTATCAAGGGATTCATCAACAAAATGCAAATGTCAATCACAAGGATGACAGACGTAGGAATTGGATTACCCAAAGACATACTTGCGTACCTTCTACTTTTCAAGTTTCCACCCATTCTCAAAAATCTCAAGCAGCAAATCATGCCCCTCAAAAAGAACCTGAAAGTGGACGTAGTATTTAATCATCTCATTCAATATAATAACAAGAGGAAGGCTCAATCAAATCCAGTCAAACCAGGGGTGGATGTCTCTCTTGTGTCAACCAAGACAAAGATCCATAAGGAAGAAAAGAAGCCAAAGATGAGATGTTGGAAAGGCTATCACAAACCTAATGCCCCTCACTTGGAATCATCTTGTTTCCATCTCCATCCTTAAATTGCACCGGAATGGTGGATTGAACAGCAAAAAAAGTGGAAAAATAAGACAAAGAAGACTCCTACTATAAATTACCACGCCCTACTAACCCTCTGGATTAACACAGACAACAACCCCAACCTTCTTCTGGACTCAGGAGCAAATGTCCACATATTCAACTATCTAAAATATTTTGCATCCATCAAGCTACAAAAATCCAAGGAGATCAAAAAAGGCAAACTGGAAGCAAAACTCAAAATATGTGGTACTGGAATGGTCAAATTAGAGTGGAAAGACTTGGTGATTACTCTTGAGGATTGCGTCTACGTGCCCAACATAATTGTTAATCTCATTAGTCCTGGTCTTCTTTCCCAGAAAGGCTGCTGCCTAAACCAAAATCAAGACAATTTCTCCATCATGCGCAGAAATCAACCAGTACTTAAAGGCTTAATTTGAAACAATCTATTTGTCATCAAAAACCACAATCAACTGGAAAAAACCAATCTGTGCATCTCTCAAATGTTCCCTCAAAGGAATTCTCTTCTGAACATCCTTTGCTACTTGATATCCATAAGATTTATGGACATGCCTCCATCTCCACCCTCAAGCAAATCATTAAGGACCTCTTCACCAATGAAGAACTCCTAAGATTCCAATGTGACAGCTGCTTAAAGAGTAAGATTCCTCAATCTCCATTCTCTTGCGGGTCTACTCCCTCTATTAAACATCTGGACCAAATTCACCTTGACCTCATTGGACCAATTTCACCTCAATCTAAATCTGGTCACCACTACATCCTCACACTGGTGGATAATTACTCAGGTTACTTAGCGGCTGTTCCTCTTACCTCTAAAGATGAGACTGCTGAAAAAATTATAAGCATACTCAAGATTGAATACAAAAGACTGAACTACTATCCGTCTGAAATCTTCTCCAATAAAGGTACCAAATTCATCAACTACACCCTCAAGGAATTTGCGAAAACCAACCACATAAAACTACAAACTTTGGAACCCTATCATTCCCAACATAATGGTTGAGCTGAGAGAGCCAACAGAGCAATTGTTGAATCTGCTCGCGCCACATTCTCATCCACTTGGCTGCCCAAATATTACTGGCATATATTAACGCAAAGCTGCTGCTTCATGCTTAACCAGATTCCCCAAGAAGGTAATCACCTATCTCCCTGGGAACCCATGTTTGGTAAGAGTCTCCCCGCTAATTACTTGAAACCTGTAGGTACCTCTGTTGTATAACGTGCAAATTGCACTCAAAAAGGTCAAAGGTTTGATGAAAAAGGACTCGAAGGTTTTTTGATTGGGTTCAACCCCACTTTCCACTTGTACCTCATCCTCAACTTACTCAGTGCGGTTGTCAAAACCAAACACGTGAGATTCCTCAAAACTCAATCAAATACATTTCCCCCTCTTGAATTCCCCGGTATTGACTTGTTTTCACAAACCAATCCGGACATCTATGAAACTGATTTCTCCGCAAAAGATAAACAGTACTCAATCCGGGAAGCTGCTCCTGAATGTCTGGAATCAGAATCTGATAAGGAGGATGCCAGTTCCCTGGAACACTCTCCCAACTCTTCTCTTCCTGGTTCTCTCAACTCTCCTCCTCCTCTAGTTCCAGAATCTAGCGCTCAAAGACCTAATCTAACACCACAAAGCAAAATGAGAAAGCCGCAAAGATATGGCTTTCACCACTATTACAAGCCTCCATCATATAAAGCCGCTAAAAAATTCCCCAAATGGCCCAATTGGAAGAAAGCGTTGGAAGATGAGTTGAGCTCTATCAAATCCCAAAAGGTTTGGGAAGAGTACAACAATATACCAAATAACGTCTTGAACACCACCTGGGTATTCAAGGTGAAAGAAAACTGTCATGGGGAGCCCGTGAAATATAAGGCCCGGTTATGCGTACAATGATTTGACCAGATTCAGGGTGTAGATTTCAATGAAACCTGGGCCCCAAATGGAAAAATAGAGTCTCTCTGCCTCGCACTGCTCTATGGTCTCAAAAATAAGCTGAGTTTCACCCAATTTTATGTCAAAGGGGCTGTCCTTCACGCTCCTCTGAGCAAAACAGTCATAATTAGAACGCCCAAAGGATTTCAAAGAAAATCTCCCTATCTCAAATTAAAGAAATCTCTCTACGGTCTCCGCCAGTACCCTAAGATCTGGTACAAAACCCTCACCACCTGGATCAAATCTCAAGGATTCCACAAATTCAATAGCAACCCATTCTTATACTTCAACTCAGAATCATTGGAGGTCATCTATTTTCACCTTGACAACCTCATCCTTGTTTGGAAGTCAAATAAATTTGCCAAAAACTTTCTAAACAAGTTTCCAAACTCCTCCTGTCACTCCCCCAACACAATACTTGGCATGTTGATGGAAATTGATGGGGAAAAGATTCTTCTCAGTCAGCCAAAGCATATCAATTGAGGATTAGAAGAGCTTGGTCTGTCTGACTGCAAAGACACAAATACACCATTAACTCAGAACTTTCACCTTGAGCCAGCATTGGATGAAGATCATGCTGAGTTTGCTCTACTCAATATAAATTATCAATCCGCAATTGGGCTTCTAAATCATCTGTCTCAATACACTTGGCCAGACATTTCCTTTGCCGTCTCAAGCCTGGCTAGGTTCAACACAAATCCTGGGCTGACTCATTGGAGAGAAGTGCGCAAAGTCTGGAAATACTTGAAGACCACTAGAGACTTCAAATTCACCCTAAAATCTGACCCCACACAAGAAATTCTCTCCGGATACAGTGATGCTGCATGGGGCAACAACCCTACATTCAGTAAGTCACAAACGGGATATATTATTTTCAACTATGGCAGCCCAATTGTCTAGAATTCATCAAGACAGAGAAAAATCACTTATTCCTTGACTGAGTCCAAACTTGATGCCCTCCTTGACTGCTATCTCAAACTCAAATGGGTCACTCACCTCATCGGTGAAATCTACCTTGCTCCTGAATGCAAGCCAACAATATACATCAATAATAAGGGGCTGGAAGACAAAATAAAGAAGTTTGGGTCCCACTCTAGGTCACAACACATTGATATCAAAACAAAAGGCTTAAGCAAAGACTTCTCTCTCTCTAAATATAATCTGGTCCTCATTCCAACCAACACCATGATTGCGGATCCCCTCACAAAAGCATCCTCACTCCTCTCCATCAAGCTCCTCCAACAAAAAGTGTTCTCCTGAATCTCACTGTGGGAAATCCTCCCCTCCTCTTACCAGTCACCAGGGGTGTTAAGATTCTCTCACTCTCTGCGGGCTCTTGCTCTCCACGCGCTTCCCCCTTTACCTGGAGCGGGTATCCCCAGATATATTCTCTGAGACTCTTTTTTTACTTTTCCTCTTTCTCTCTTGTTTTCTTCTGGATGATTGTGTTGTTTCCTCTCTTATCTTTTCTCTTTTATTTTTTTCCTTCTTTTTCTTCTCCTAAACCCACCTACTCCTCAATTTACACCAACACAACTGCCAATCCATTCTCACCTCAGCAATTGCTCCGCTTACAAGTCCCTGACTGGTAAGACTCAGATCCTCCAAAGTCTCTCAATCGGATCACCTCTAATCTGTTCTTCTTATTAATTCTTTCCGGAACTCCAAGACAATTTCTTGTGTTCTCTTCTCTTGACCTCTGCTATCCATCTTCTCTTCTATCCTAACAACGCTGCCTATCTCAACACTCTTTAGGCTCAAGCTCTTATGCTGGTTCTGAGTCATCTAGAAATATAGGCTTATTTTATCAAAAAATTCAAAAGGATCAACCATTAGTGAATTAGGATTCATTAATCAAAAATCATTAATCACATAGTGATTTGAACCATTCAACATGAAAAATCCAACTTAATCCAACTTACAGAACTAGAACTGCAAGGGTCATAGTCCAACCTCCACTGAGGATGAACATCTTTGGGTACCACAGATCCTCTGAATGCTAGATGGTCACTTATTTGGTGGGAACAGGGCAAACCCATAGTCTTGGAGTATGACTTGGTGCACACTTTACCATCATGATCATGTTTGAATTTCTCAAATTGTTCCCTAATGAGATGGATTGCCTCTAAAGAAAATTTTTAATCCAATGGTAAAAGTTCAGGTGGAAGAACTGTCCTTAACTTAATTTGAGAGTTATAAAGTGATGCATGAACCAATTTAATTTTATTCAAAACTTTTCTGTCAAGGATTTTACAAACATCCAATAGGTTTCCAGGAGATTTTTCAAGGAATTGTTTGAGAGTGGCATGGGCCCCTTCAATCCAAGATGTTTTTTTGTTTCCAAAATCTGGGTTTATACAAGTCCACGCTGTTACAAACGTCTCTTTGATAGGTTACATTTTATTTTCCATATACTCGAGTACATCCTCATAGTTGTTCAAGAAACACTATACAAGTCAAAAGGTCAGAACCCAAAACTAGGAAGAATAAGAAGCAGTGATTTGGAACTACTATGAGTTCCACATCATTGACCTCTGCCTCCTCCTTGGTCTTTGAGGCCACATACTTTGCCCACGGAGTCATCAAGCTTCTCCATCCTTCAATGTCATTAACAAAGCGCGCTTTACAGTTTGCTTGTATGTTTTTAGAAAAGTGCCAAGTTCAACATTTTCTTGATGACTCTGGGAAACTAGATTCAATAGCACAAATCAGAGATTTTTCACGTTCCCTCACAAAGACTTTTGGAAGTCTCTCAGGATCATAAGCCAACTCCTTTAATGCATTTACAGACCAACTGTAGAACTCAAATGTTTCTTTTGTTATAAAAAAAGAGCTTTTGTGAAAGTTTTCCAATTGGCTTTCATTCCTTAAAACATGCAATAGTGGGTTTTTGCACTTATTTGTCTTATAAGTACAATCCAAAATAGCAATATGATGGAATTTTTTTGAAAGCTTTACTGCGTCAGGATATGCTAAGTACAGGGCCTCCAAGTGACCCTCTCCACTGAACTTTTACTGGTGAATCCAACTTTTTTCTTCAAGCTGTTCATAGAGTACCTCCATAACACTTTTACCCTTTAGTTCTGCAAGCATTACTCTCTGCTTAGTGTTATAGATTGTTCAGCCATCAACATAATCTGGCCCATCAATCTTGCTCAATTTTCTCTTAAGTTGTAAAGTATTGAGCCCATCTTTCATGCCTTCCTTAAGTAAATCCAAGGCTTGCCCAGAGATTCTCCTCATTTGAGGATGCACAGAGGTATTTTCAGATGGTGATGGTTATGTTGTGTTTCTTTATAGGAGATTTGCCACAAGGGGTCTGCCTTTGTGCAACTTGCATGGATTAAAAACTTGCACCCAACCTTCCTTGTGTGAGTTTGTCTAGACTTTTCAGTAAGAATTTTTCCTGAATAGGAACCATGTCTTTCACGGGCTAAATCCACATATTGGTCATGCTTTGAGTTGAAAACTGTTAAAGCGTAACCATGCTTCATTGCACATGTTTGAAAATAGTTTTGTGCCTCTTCCCTAGTATGGAAAGCTCTCACAGGAGGTGGGTCAAGTGGATCTGTCATACTTACATAGTTATATTGATGTCATGCATTCCATCAGTTTCAATAAAATTAAATCCTGCAAATACCAGTAACATAAAATGTTACTCACAACCAGAGGTGAAATCCCACTGTGAAACATTTTGTTCCTCAATCCTCACCCTTGATGAGGATGCAATTGGGGCTTCCAATGTTTCATTAACCAAATCCTTTTTTTCTTTTTCCAAAGCTTTGTTGATGGCACTATCAATGTAGACCTTCCACGCAGACATGTCAGAAGAAGTAGGGCTTTCTGCTGTTCCCATGCAAAACAATGCAATGTTATACTTCAGTATTTAATCCAACTTTAAATTAAAAAAAACAAATTTTGCTCACTTTTGAGTTGAGAAAGAATCGTTTGCAGAATTTTATATAATTTCAGTTTTCACTTAAATTGCACTTTGGTTTCACTTTAAAGTCTCTTTGGGATTTCTAGGTTTGGAACAAAAGTCCCAAAAAGTATGCATTGATCCCAAATTTGGTTGGTGGAACCCAAGTGTGGTCCAGGGGGTTCCCAAAATTCTGGCATGACTTCCAGGGGGTTGTGCACCCCAAAACACAGCGGTTTCAAGCTATGTACGGGGTTACAGCTCAAATAAGCCATTTCTGGGGGTTACACGGCTCCTACACAACCCCCCGGGGGTTGAGTGTGTTTGAAACAGCCCTTTGTAGTTGTCTATGGGCCCCCACGGCTCATTTGAGCCGTGTGGGGCCCTACACGACTACCACATGGTTGGAGCCGTGAATTTAACATCACCCTAAAAATTACTGTGGTTTAAAATAACAAGAAGGTACTGTATTTTTACCTTTTTGGGTGAAGGGGCCTTATCAGGGCACGTATAAAGTTTTTTTCTTGAGTTCTAAGGCTGGATAGCTGGCCAGGGCTATTCTTTCACACATTATTAGTGCTTTCACTCAGCTTTACTTGTCAGTGTCATATTTATGTGTGAAATGATTGTCAGAACTTGTTAAATGTGAATTTTTTTATTTCTGAAGTTGTGAAATATTTCCTATTTTTGTAGTATATTCTTTTGAGTGAAATGGTAAGAAGTGAGTATTTGTAAATTTTACCTCATCTTCTGATCATTCTAGTAATTTTTAATAATTTTTAAGGGAACTTCTTGATATGTTTTGTGGTTCAACAAGATTTGATAATTTGTTTTGTGACAACATTCATTATTGTTTTCCCTGATTAATCTATTTCATACTTTGAATTTTATGTTTTTTATTCAATTTTTGGAGATTTCAAATATCTCTCTATCCATTAGCCACATTTTGAAATATGCAAAATGCATGCATTGGAGTTGTAGCATGTCCCTGCAGTGTGGTGTTGTATTTATAACCTTGGATTGAGAACTGCATTGCGGGCTGCCCGCTCAACAGTTGGATAGGTCAGGCTCAGCATTTGGTGCAGGTTGGGCCCACTCCAGGCGTGGCAGGCTTGAAACCCTCTTGGATAAAGTGGACCAAGTAATGGAGCCAACTCAACCAAGTTTGGAAAGCAGTAGCAGGGCAACCACGGGGTTATACACTCCAGGGATGTCCACGCAAGCATAGGCGCGGACCAATACACGGATTACAGGATCCACAGATGCAAGCTGATGGATAAACAAGAGGGGCTCCAAGTGGGACGCAGCGGAGGGCCGCGCCATGAGAAAGACAAACTGGACGTACGTCACGGCGGAAGTGTTGGGAGGGATTGGGCATTACAGGTTCAGGTTGTGCTAGGGTTCTGGATTTTAGGGGTTCTTTCTTAATTTTGTTGTTAGTATTTCAGTTGCACTTGAACTTAGGTTAGGGTTGAGATGGAGGACTTAAAGCCTCACTCTCCACTCCAGGTTGTATGATTATCATCATCTCATCATATCTTATCACCAAAGGATCAGAGAGGATTGAAGGGCAGGGATATAAAACATTATTTTCTTTATTCATCTTTTTCTTATAACTATCTCTCATTCTCAAAACCCATGAGCACTCAACCTCCTTACAGATCCTTGGACCAATAACTTCCAAACTTGGGGATAATTTAGGGGAGTATTGCTCTGTTTATTCCACATCTGGGGGTCTGGTTGGGAAATAATCTTTTTTCCTAGTCTCTCAAAGGTAGCAGGTGCAATGTTACCCACAACTACTCCAGGATCAAACATTCCTCCATCATTCCCTCTGCGGTTAGGACCAAGTGGACCAACCCCTTCTCTGCCACCAACTGCTTGCTCCAGCAACTTTTCTGCCCCTTGGTCAGACTCCTCCAAATTGATTGAGGCTCCTCAATAGGTATTCTTAGGCCCTGGGACTTCCCTTACCTCCATTTTTACACCACAGATATTGGGCGTTTTCTGGCAAGGTTCAAGGATATTGCCAATTCCAAGCACATGAGGAGAAAGGAAAAGGTCCGGACCTTTGTTCTATTCATCACAGACAAGAGTAAGCTTTGGAATGTGGAGGATATGGCCGGCTACAGGGCCCGGGACTAGGCAAGTTTGAGGAGGGAGATGATGAGGAGGTGGGGGAAATGCAAGGCTCTCTTCTGGGAGAGTGACTTTGAGTGGGCAGCAGCAGAAGCAATTTCACACAGGGGAGTACGGAGGCAAGGTGACTTGGCCAAATATATCTTGATCTTTGATTGTATCTACGGTTACTTGGAGAAGAACCAGGTAGTTGCGGGACAGATGGGGGCAATGAAGCCGGGGTTTCTGGGAGGACTTGGGCCACAAATCTGGTTTCAGTTGCAGCAATACTTGTTTTAGAACGGGTTGGTGAAGCAGTTGGTAGATGGGAGTGTTGAGCTACCTCCGGACCTAGGGGTCATCCATCAGGCAGTGGAAAGTGAGATAAACCTGTAGGAGCTGATTGAGGACACAGCCAGGTTTTTCCTGGAAGTCTCAAGGAAGCCAGTGGCTCACTCAGTCCCAGATCCAATGCAGGAACCTCCAGCAGGTCTGTCAAAGGTAGCAAGGCCAGCGGCTCCCCAGAGGTCATTGGATTTTCTGGTAAACAAGGTCACAGATATGTTATGGGACCTTTATATTCTCCTTGGACATATGACAACTCAGCCGCGTGGGACACCGCCTCACATGGTGGAGGGCTTCAAGCCCACAAGCAGGGATTCAAGTGGTTTTGCGGTTTGCACGTGCACCTATTGCGGGGATAAGGGTCATTGGGAGTCTTGTTGGCGTAATTGACTAAGGACATGGATGGGGGGCTCTTCTGCACGTCTGGGATGACTTACATATTCCCAACAGGCGAGCAGGTGGACTTTGGGGCCGGTCCGCTGTGGTGACCAATCCGGGACACCACGGGAAAAAAAAATATATATATATATATATATCTTTTTTGGTTGTACCCCTATGGGTACCTTCATTTCCCCCATTCATCCCAATCCTCATCCTCATCCTCATCCTCATCCTCATCCACATCCTCATCCATCCCACCTTCTCAACCACCTTCACCTTTACCATCCTCAATCATCCAACCAACGATTCAGTCAACCCATCATCATCAACACCATCGTACCAGTTCTTCCTCCAACATCGGCCCCAAGACCGTCCGAAGGAAGCATGTCAATCAAGCCAACCTCTTGCCCCGTCCAAAGGCTCATCTCAGGGTAGCCGCTCAACTTTGCACCAAGGAAGTCTCTCCCAATCTCCTCACCAAGGCTGAAGTCCATCGTCAATTCAAATACATCCCATTCGTCCTACCTCAACCCAATTCATCCACCCCTTCAAACTCACCCTTGATACCCCGTACTCCCTCATCTCCCTTCTACCATCACATCCAAAACCATCACCATCGACCCACACCCAATCGATTCCCCGAACAAGTCAATGATGACACTAACGATCAGATGAGTGGATTTGAGACCAAGAGCTGGGGTAGTGAGGAAGAACTCGATGATCACCAATCATTCTCTTCTGCTGGTCCACTCTCTAATCATCGTTGTGCCTTGGTCATCATCAATCAGAATCAAGATGAAGAGTCTGATGATCAAAAGATGTTGGAGATTCAAAAGTGGAAGATGTTCCGTGGTCCCGGGACGCCTGCAAGTTTGGGTCCCTTTGAGAATGGCCGAGCAGGAAAACAAAGATGTCAAGAATCAGGTCACTACAACAACCAAGGAATCTTTAAACAAAGAGCCGTCTCACCACTCATCAACCTTCCAACGGTCCCTTTGGGATCTATGAAAAAATCCTGGCCTGTGATCTCAAGTTCCCCCATCTCGTCTCCCCCACGCGCTCTCATCATCACCATCACCCTCATCACCATTGAGCTCCACCCTTGATACCGACCGACGAGGAGATCATCATCCATCCCGCCCATCATCTGATCCGACCAACGACCGCGAGCGACCGCTCGCGGCCGTCGGAACCTTCACCCCGCTGTCGCCGCCAATCGGGCGACGACAGCCGTTGTCGCCACCAATCGGGCGACGACAGCCGTTGTCGCCGCCAATCGGGCAACGACAGCCATTGTCGCCGCCAATCGGGCGACGACAGCCGTTGTCAACACCCGCGACCGCTGTCGCGGGTGTCCATCTGGTTGCCACGGTCATTCTCAACGCGGGTGACATTTCTTTTTTTTCCCCTCTCATGTTATTTTTTTGTTTTTTGTTTTTTTTTTTTTTGTTTTCATTTTTCCGCACCTATTTGTAGTATCACTTGTACATAGTATACAGGGCCTCATTTCTATAAAAGGAGGGGCTCTCCCCTGCCTTTTGGCCAAGCATCCAAGCATCCCAGCATCCAAGCAATCCATCATCATATCCCCTCATCATCATAATCAAATTTATCCGTGGGCATCCTTCCCACTTATCTGAGCAAATTATCCGGGTATATCCATGATTGCCCCCTGATCCTTTGAGCCTCCATACTCAAACACTGTCCCTTGTGACCTTGATTCTTATCACCAACCAATAGCCTTGCTGGTTGAAGAAGAATTCCTGTCTGAATTCTTGAGTGTGTTATACCACTCTGATCCCTTTTTCCGACCATACTGGTCTTGATCTCACCTTGATCATCTTTCTGGAGCCAATCACGTTTGATTGAAGAGGTTTTATTAAGCTTAAAACCTGGAGTGTTATACCTCCCTTCTTCTTTGAGGTTGAATTTCCCCACGCTATTCTTGAGTCCCTTGAGAAGTGTTGGGATATTCTTGCTCGAATTTGTTATTGATTTGCTTCTAGAGCTTCATAAACAAATTGCTTTTGTTTTGTTCAGCCTCCCACAGTTATCTGGTACCCTTCAAGCGCTTGATTGCGGAGAGTTGGGCAGGTTCATTGAGAACCTGGAGGTTGGTTGGGATTGAGTTGATCTTTCCTAATCAGCTGCTGACGACCAGAGTTATTAGCTTGTGGGCGTTGTTAATTACAACTGCCTTGTTCTATTGAACTCTGAACAAACCTTGACTTATTTGTTCAAGTCTTTACCTGCACCATCTTGCCTCAGATAGTGTTGTTTCCATCGCTACCAACAACTCTTATCCTCTTCCCTTACTTTGATTTCTCATCCATAAGGTTCTGGACCTTGATTCTGGTTACATTTTAATATTATTGTAACTCCTAGGAGGGCAGCCTAAACAGCACCTTTCCCCTCCACAGAACTGCCACGGCTTATCACCGTTTGGAATCTTACACCGCCGCCTCCCATGCAGCAGGTTTGGGCGGTGTAAGACTCCAAACGGTGCTAGGCCATGGCAGTTCTGTGGAGGGGAAAGGTGCTGTTTAGGCTGACCTCCTGGGTGTTACAAAAATATTTAAATGTAACCAAGATCAAGGTCCAGAACCTGGTAAATGAGGAATCAAGGAGTAGAGGATAAAGATGATAATAGTTTGGTAGCAATGGAACAGCACTATCTGAGACAAGATTATGCAGGAAAAAACTTGAACAAAAGAAGTTAAATTCTACTTAGAGTTCAAAGAACAAAAGCTGTTGTATGTAAACAACACCCACAAGCTAATAACTCTGGTCTTCAGCAGAAGATTGGGGATGATCAACTCAAACCCAAGCAACCTCCAGGTTCTCAATGAACCTGCCCAACTCTCCGCAATCAAGCGCTTGAAGGGTACCAGATAACTGAGGGTGGCTGTACAAGACAAAGCACAATGTTTAAGAAGCTTCTAAAACAAAAAGTAACTGATTTGAAGCAAGGATAACCTCAACACTTCTCAAGGGACTCAAGAGTAGGCTGGCAGAATGCAACTCCAAAGAAGCTAAGGGGAGGTATAACACTCCAGGTCTCAAGCTTAATAAGACCTCTTCAATCAATCATGATTTGCTCCAGAAAGGTGATCAGGGATCAGGACCAGTATGGTCAGAGAAAGGGATCAAGGCCTGGTATAACACACTCAAAAATTCCAACAGACAGAATTTTTCTTCAACCAGCAAGGCTATTGGTTGGTGATAAGGATCAAGGATCAAGGGTTTGAGTATGGAGGCTCAAGGATCAAGGGTGTGCTGATTTCATGCTGGATGGTTCCATGCTCCAATGATGGATCCAAAAGGCAGGGGAGAGCCCCTCCTTATATGGGCAGGAGGCCCTGTTAGACTATGTACAACGGATTCTACAAATAGAGCAAAAAAGGAAAGGAAATCATGTGGTCACTCGCGTCAGTCCGTGGATGGGCGCTTGCAACAATACCGGAATCACCCACCCCTCGTCCAAAGGCAGACGGGGTGGGAAAGAGAAATGAACCGAACCTCCGCCGATGTCCGCGGGCAGTAGTTGAAACTCTTCACCCCTCATCCAAAGGCGGAAGTGGGTGGGAGAGCCCCAGGAAAGGTGACGGATGAAGTTTGTGAGAGCGTGGATGGGCGGATAGGAGATTTGCTTGAGACAGTTGAGTAAATCCTGACAGGCTTGAGATTCACAACTGATAGATCGAGTGAGATGGGAGATTTGATGGATCTGAGGATTTGACAAATGCTTGGAGGCGCGGTCGGGATGGATTTGGTAAATCATGGATGAGCCCCACGCAATGGGCGGACAGGAGATTGGGACGCACAACAACAAAGATGAGGACGCGGGACAACAAAGATGAGGACGCGCAATGATGACGGCGGAGATGATGAGCGATGCGCAATGGCAAGGATGATGAGCAAAGCGGATGAAGGACGCGGGACGTGCAAGGCGCGCGGATGAAGGATGCGCGACGCGCGACACGCAAGGATAAGGACACGCAATGCACAATGATGACGGTGCAGATGAGCCTGAGGATGAGTTGGAATTATTATTATTTTAGATGCCGGGCGGTAAGTTTGCGCAACAGTTTATGGATTGAGGTCTTAAGGCGGCCAGGGTGTCCAGGATGGGGCACCACATCTCTCCCCAACTTACAGACTGTCCCTAGTCTGCTCCCAAGTTTGATGCCATAGAAAAAGAAAGGAAAGAAAGATGATTTAAACCGAAGAATGGCCATTTTTATCTCGAGAGTGGTTGAGAAAAAATATGTTGATCCAACCAAAAATCCTAGAAGTGGCTGAGATAAAATGAAGGAGGCGTCCCAAGTGCTCACACGCGTGGCATGAAGTAGAGTTTTCACAAAACAACAAGGATCTTGCCCAGATGGTGCACAATTGGGAGGACTTACTTCTGGACCAATTTGCCTCCACAAGAATGAAATTTCTTGACCTGATCAGCAGAGAAACTTCTGGCCATCTGAGTACCATCCAGTTCCTCCAAAACATATGATCCACCTCTAACTCGATGGACTACTTGGTAAGGACCATTCCAGCGGTTAGAGAAAAGCTTTCCCCACTGAGCTTCCAAGGAACAATTATACGCCAATACCAGATCACCAGGGTTTAAAGGTTCCCTGATTTGATTTAGGTGTTTATCTTCCCAATACTGAACTGATTTTGCTCTTGATTCCATCATCTTCTGATAAGCTTTGTTACAAATATCTTCACTCTGCTCTAGTTGCTTTGATCTGGCAACTAATAGGTCAGTAGTTGAGGAAACTTGTTCCCAAGAGATGCCCAAGAAAGACTCCATTTCAAGATCAAGAGGAAGAACAGCCTTCTGACCAAAGATGATTTCATAAGGAGAGTAACCAGTGGTTTGCTTGGTGGAAATTCAATCAGAGAAGAGGACCAAGAGGAGAAACTTTCAACAATTCTTGCCACTTTCACCAGCCAATTTGACAAGAGCAGCCTTCAAAGGAGAATGGCCTCTTTCCACCATGCCTTGTCCTTCAGGATAATAGGGAGTAGTAACTCTATGTTGTCCAGGGAGCAATTGGATCATTTCAGAAAGCTTTCCACCAAATTCCGAGCCACCATCCGTAGAATAAGATTGCGCCAAGCCATAAAGCATTGTCCAAGTCTCATGAAGGAAAGCTGCTACTGATTCAGAGCTGAGGTTCTTAAGAAACTTTGCTTCAACCCATCCAGAAAAATAATCTCTAGCCACAATAAGGTACTTAGCTCCACCAGCCTTAATGTGAAACACATCCATAGCAATCCTCCCAAAGACAGTGGACTCTCCAGTGGGGTAACAAATTTTGGCCAGGCGCCTAAGATCATGTTTCTGGCACACTTCACAACTCCTGCACCATTGAGCAACGGATTTTTTCAGGGATGGCCACCAAAATCGTTTGGATATTTGTCAATAAGTTTTGGTTTCCCCACAATGACCAAGGCCTTCATGGAGATTTTCCAGGATTGAATCTTGCTTAGAAGGGATAGTGACCACAACAAGTGCACAACAAGTTGCTCTTTTCATAAGTCTGGAACCTTGGACAAAGAAGTTGGAGGACTTCCTTTTAAGGGACCAAAATTCTTTGGCAGAGAGTTCAGGGGGTCTTTGGCAAGTTGAAAGGTGCTGCTCTAACTTAAGCTAGAAACCTTGCTGGAAACCAGAGTAATTTTGGGAGGAGAAGGCAAAGACAGGGCGGACCAAGGGTTCTTCCTCATTGAAATCCATTCCAACCTCTGATTCATTGTCTCCAATAGGTTTTCAAGATAAACCATCAGGCATGGTGAAAGATTTTCCAGGCCTGTGAACAATATCAAAAGAGAACAACTGGATGAAAGCCACCCAACAAGTCATCGGAGCATTTGGGAGGCTGGGGGCGTTGATCATTTCAATAATGGATCGTGCATTGACTTGCAACTCTAAGTGTTGACCCCAAAGGACAGTCTGAAGCTTCTTCAACATTTGGGCCACACCGCAAAGTTCCAGTTTTGGCTGGGAGTACCTGGATTCCACATCTGAGAAAAGAAGAGATTCATACAGAGCAGGGCAATCCAAACCATTTTCATCTTCCTGGGTAAGAACAGCCCCAACAGATTGATAACTCGAGTCCACTTCCAGCTTGATCTTGCAGGCTCTGGGTCCATAAGTGATATTTTTCAAAACAATGTCTTTCCCATCAATTGTTTTGAGCAACTGAAATGATTGTTTGCAGTCTTGGTTCCAAATCCATTCAGCATCCTTCCTGGTTAAGCAACGCAAGGGAATACAAATTTCTGATAATGAGGGAATGAAGATCCTGACATAAGTTACAACACCTAGGAAACCTCTAACTTCCGTTGGATTTATTGGGGTAGGCCAGGAGATGATTTTGTTGAATTTAGAGGGTGCCATCCTTCTTCCGTCCTTGCAGACTATATGACCAAAAATTTCCAAGGCAGGGACACAGGCGGCAAGTTTTGATCCAGAGACAGTAAGGCCAGATTCCTCGATTCAAAACAAAATTCTTTCCAAGACAGTAGCATACTCCCAGATAAATTGTTGGATTCCTGAGTGCCAAGGTAAGAGCTCATTATCATAATCAGAAACTGGACCTTCAATCCCACCATCATCAATAAAGATACCCGCATGATCTGGGATTTTTTCCTGGAGGATCCACATCATCTGAGCCTGATAGACTTCAACCAAGTTAGTGGCACCTTGAGGCAATTGAGTCAGCTGAAATCAACCAAGGGGAGTATTGAAAGTAGTGAGGGGACAAGAAATAGGATGCAAGGATTGTTCCTCATAGCCACCCATAATGTCACCTAAACCATAGCAAGCTCTCCCAGAGAAGGATTCAACAAATTCTTCAGTGGCCGGTGGCACGCCAGAGTCTTTAATAGTGACTTTATTAAGAGGTTGGAGATCATGAACCACTCTAAGTTTACCATTACTCGTTAGAACACAGAAAACAGGACTGGAATAGCTAGAATTCAATTGTTTGTATAAACCGGTTTGGACTTGTTTGCGGACCAACTTGATGAATTTGTTGACTTTAGCAGCAGGGATCAGGATCTTTTTCTTTTGCCAAGGGTCATGTTCAACTACAGGGATGATGTAAGGGAGACCATAGGATTCTTTCAAGAGTCCTCTCTCTTCTTCACAGAATGCAATAGTTTTTTCCCTTAGAGACAAAATATTTTTGATCAAATTTAACTCATCAGGAAGAAGCCATCCATCTGGACCAAATTTGACCACTTTCAGACATTCTTCAGTGACCCAACCAGAGGGAATAAATGGACCAGTGAGGGATTTGGATAGACCACAGTAAGGATTGCGGGATAGCGGAGGACGCATAAGAGGAGGATTGAGGTTTAGAGGCATTGGTTGGTTGACTGGCTGGACCTTCTTTGCAACTGGTTTGTACTTGGTGGCAAAGGAGAGGAATCCCTGCTTCCTCCAAGCATTGACCAGTGAGACCTGACTACAAAAACTGAGGCCACGTTTCAACATCTTCCAAGTCCGATGTTCTGCTACGTCCTTGAAAGGTGCCTTCTCCATAAAAGAGGATCCAAAAGATAACACATTGCTCACATGTGTGGCACAGGGTAGAGTTTTGAAAACGACAGTAGTAGAAGCCCCTGGTGGTGCACAATTGGGAGGACTTACTTCTACCCCAAATTGCCTCCACCTAAGACCAAACTCCTTCATACCAAAGCCACCAAGAAAAAAATTGAGATTGAGATCTAGTTTGGACTCATTGCGGAGATTCAAAACCAGAATAGAGGATGAGTCATCAGGCTGAAAAGAAAAAGGAAAAGAAGATACAACAGATCCAGAAAGAGAAGAAATATTTTTGGATTTTTCGGATTTTTCATGTGTTTGGGTTTTGATCTTATTTGGATGAGAAGAAAATGATGAGGAAAAAGAAAGATATGCCTCTGAGGTGGTAGTTGGTCCATGAGTTGAAGTCTGAGGCTGAGGAGAACTACAACTATCAGTAGGGCTAACTATTCTGCTAAAAAATGAGGTTGAAAGGAATGAGAGTTTTCTTTCTGCTTTCCTTTCAGGAAAGATTTGGGAGGGTGACCAGGGAAGTCTCTTTTCCAACAACCAGAATCCAAAGAAAAAAGGGGAACTTCAATCTTTCTGCCATCAGCATCAGGGAGGAGAATTCTCTCCCCAACTTGATCAGAAAACATCAGGGTAGCACCAAAGTCCATTAAGAAAGGCCTTCCCAAGATCATGGGACCATCCAGACGAGTGATCCAGAAGTGACAGGTGCCCACAATATTTCAACCAATTCAAACAGAAATATCCTCAGCAATACCAACCAGTTCACAGGACTGATTCCCAATTCCATAAACCGCAGAGTTGAAACTGGCCCTTGGGCTAAGTTTAAGCTTGCAGGCCATGGAGTCCAAAATCAAGTTGAGCTGAGAACCCGAATCCACAAGGAGAGAGACCGTTTTTGTTGAATCACCAAGACAACATGGAAGGAAACCAAGAGGACAGAAATACAGGTTGGTATCTGAAGAGGGATCTGTTCCACCAGAATCCTCTATCAGAGTACCAGAGGAGACCTTCAATTTGTCCGGACCAATCTCCACACGTCAACAAGAAACCCATTTCTTCATCCCTTCTGCCACAGATGGAGAGATCAACTGGAGTTCAGCCACAGATAGATCAGGTATTTTAAGATCAGAAATTTTCTTTAATACTCCTTGCACAGCATTAGGTTAGTCCTTGGAGATGCCCCTCTCAAATTGAACTTTGGGCTGGGTGGAGGGAGGAAGATCAGGTGTAATAGGTGATGGAAGAGGATCTAAGGGTTGGGCAGGTTGAAGAGGGGGAGGATCAGAGTTGTCTTGGAACCTTTCCATAAGTGGTTCCCTTTCTACTTCCATGTCTTCCACATCAGAGGAAGGAGGCTCAGGTGAAGATTGGCGTTTAATGGGTTTTTGCAGAATGGAGGATGGAACAGGAGGAGACTTATGAGGTTTTGGTTCCTCATGGGGTTTCCTAGCTGGACCGGATTGATAGGTGCCAGGGAAGCTGGAAGAAGTGATAGCTGGGGGATACCAAGGTTGCAGAGTTCCACAGGATGATTGAAAATCCACAGAGACCAAGGATGCCTTCTTAGGAGTTGGTGGTGGTATGAGGCCACCACATGACGGATTGGTCAAGACAAATCAAAAGGGATGAAAGCAACGTTAGGAAGGAAAAAATTATTTCCCTTCTGCTCTACTAACTTCTCCTCCTTGTCTTTCTGGAGTTCAGGACATCTACCGGTACCATGGCCTTACCTATGGCATAAATAACAGACTATAGTAGACTTAGGAACAGAATTAGCAGGTTTAGGAGTGGCTAAAGAGGATATTTTCCAATCTATTTTATTCTCAAATGCCTGAAGTAATTTAGTGATCTCATCTATAGTAGGTGTCTCCCGGTAGGTCTGTGGATTGGGTTTAGGTCTGCAATCGGATTCCATCTTATTCATGATTTTGTTAGATGCTTGAAAAGAGGGGGCAAGGACTGTTTCAGTGAATTTAGGTTTTTCAAAGGTGAGAGCTGTTTGACCTTTCATCACTTTATCCACAGTATTCCTAAGAACCATGAAAGCAGGGAGCTTGAACCAATTGTCTCTTGTTGTGATCATGGATCCAGATTTCACCAATCCATCCTTAATTCTTTCCTGCACTCCTGGAGAGAAATACGGAAAAAATTTCACTCAAATTTTGTCCAACGTATCAATGTGATTGTTCCGGATAAGATAGGACTAGATAGGGTCCCAAGATTTTCTGAAAGTCTGATAGTCAGAGGCTGAGGAGATACCACCATTGGAGATCCATTGAGAAACCAGGGCATCCAAGTCTTGCAAAGTAAATCTGGCTACATCTATTTTTCCCCAATAGGCCAACATAGCCTTCTTCAGGAGCCAACAGTTGTGAGTTTTGAATCCCTCAAACAATTTGATAACCTCCATAACTTTGTCAGAAGAGATAAAAAACCGTAACTGATAAGCCATATCATATTCACTGGCACCATCCACTTCCGCAGCCATCTCATAGGAGTCCAGGAATTGTTTGACATTGGTCCCATTGAAGCCTAAATTTTTGTTCTGAGTTTTGATGTTGACCATCTTGGCCCGAACAGATAAAGAGGATCCAGCAGATTCCATGTTGAAGGGTTCCTAAGAGATCCAAATGAGCAGAGTTCCAAGGTGGCTCACAAGTGTGGCAAGAGTAGAGTTTCACAAAAACAACAAGGATCATGCCCAGATGGTGCACAATTGGGAGGACCTACTTCTGGACCAAGTTGCCTCCACGGGTCAGATCTGAAAAAAAAAGAACAAACAGAAAAAGAAAGAAAAGAAGGAAAAAAAATTGGATCAGATTTTGGAGTTGATTCTTCAAGTTGGGACTGTAAATCCCAAGGTTTCTGGTTCAATCCCGGCCCAGGGGACCAAATGTAAGACTCCAAACGGTGCTAGGCCGTGGCAGTTCTGTGGAGGGGAAAGGTGCTGTTTAGGCTGCCCTCCTCAGTGTTACAAAAATATTTAAATGTAACCAAGATCAAGGTCCAGAACCTGGTAAATGAGGAATCAAGGAGTAGAGGATAAAGATGATAATAGTTTGGTAGCAATGGAACAGCACTATCTGAGACAAGATTATGCAGGGAAAAACTTGAAAAAAAGAAGTTAAAGTGTGCTTAGAGTTCAAAGAACAAAATCTGTTGTATGTAAACAACGCCCACAAGGTAATAACTCTGGTCGTCAGCAGAAGATTGGGGAGGATCAACTCAAACCCAAGCAACCTCCAGGTTCTCAATGAACCTGCCCAACTCTCCCCAATCAAGCGCTTGAAGGGTACCAGATAACTGAGGGTGGCTGTACAAGACAAATCACAATGTTTAAGAAGCTTCTAAAACAAACAGTAACTGATTTGAAGCAAGGATAACCTCAACACTTCTCAAGGGACTCAAGAGTAGGCTGGCAGAATGCAACTCCAAAGAAGCTAAGGGGAGGTATAACACTCCAGGTCTTAAGCTTAATAAGACCTCTTCAATCAATCGTGATTGGCTCCAGAAAGTTGATCAGGGATCAGGACCAGTATGGTCAGAGAAAGGGATCAAGGCCTGGTATAACACACTCAAAAATTCCAACAGACAGAATTTTTCTTCAACCAGCAAGGCTATTGGTTGGTGATAAGGATCAAGGATCAAGGGTTTGAGTATGGAGGCTCAAGGATCAAGGGTGTGCTGATTTCATGCTGGATGATTCCATGCTCCAATGATGGATCCAAAAGGCAGGGGAGAGCCCCTCCTTATATGGGCAGGAGGCCCTGTTAGACTATGTATAACAGATTCTACAAATAGAGCAAAAAAGGAAAGGAAATCATGTGGTCACTTTTGTCCGTCCGTGGATGGGCGCTTGCAACAATACCGGAATCACCCACCCCTTTTCCAAAGGCGGACGGGATGGGAAAGAGAAATGAACCAAACCTCCGCGGATGTCCGTGGGCAGTAGTTGACACTCTTCACCCCTCATCCAAAGGCGGAAGTGGGTGGGAGAGCCCCAGGAAAGGTGACGGATGAAGTTCATGAGAGCGCGGATGGGTGGATAGGAGATTGGCTTGAGACGGTTGAGTAAATCCTGACAGGCTTGAGATTCACAACTGATAGATCAAGTGAGATGGGAGATTTGACGGATCTAAGGATTTGAAAAATTCTTGGAGGCGCGGTCGGGATGGATTTGGTAAATCATGGATGAGCGCCAGGCAACGGGCGGACAGGAGATTGGGACGTGCAACAACAAAGATGAGGACGCGCGACAACAAAGATGAGGTTGTGCAATGACAACGGCGGAGATGACAAGCGACGCGCAACGGCAAGGATGATGAGCAACGCGGATGAAGGACGCGCAACGCGCAACGCGCAAGGATAAGGACGCGCGACGCGCGATGATGACGGTGCAGATGAGCCTGAGGATGAGTTGGAATTATTATTATTTTTTTTTTAGATGCTGGGCGGTACATTTGCACAACAGTTTATGGATTGAGGTCTTAAGGCGGCCAGGGTGTCCAGGATGGGGCACCACAGCGGGCGTCAAGTCTCCTGCAGAAACTGTCTTAACATCACTCAGAATTTTTACCGCGCCTGAAACATAGCAAGCCCCATGCGTGGAGGCTGAAGTTAGGGTGTTTGTGGCAGAAAAGCGGATTGTGGTGGAGAAGATGGACGTGGATTCAAAGGCGCGGCCATTGGTTGAGGCCCCAAAAATTGTTGTGCGGGGTCCGGTAGGCCACACACTGCCAATTAGCTTTGGGCGGAAGAAGAAGGCCGTGGAGATTGTGTGAAGGGTGATGGGGAACAAGACGCTAATACCTCTCACCCCGTGGGAGTTGGCCATGGTAGTCAATGAGATGTTCCAGTTGCTGAAGGAATGGGGACACAGGCGGCTCCTGACAACAGTTCAGCGGGTGAACGCAGAAGAGGAGGAAGGGGAACACAAGCTGTGCTGTTCCAAGTCCGTGTTGGCGCCACTTTCTTATGTCTCAATTAAAATTTCAGGCAGGAAAGTGTGGTAAATGGTGGACAGTGGGTCAATGGTTAACCTGCTTCTGACAATGCTGGTGGACAAGTTAGGGCTGGTTTGGAGGAAGTTCAAAATGGGGCTTTTGCCATTGAATGGCGGAGAATGTTGGGTAGACAGGGTGGTGAAGGTTGCAAGGGTCCGGAAGCCCCTGTTTTTCCTCTCAGTGGAGTGTGGCAATGTGATTTTAGGAAGGCCATTTATGTTTGGATTCCATGCTTGAATGGTATTCAATGCAGAGGAATGGAAGGAAGCGCTGACAGTGGAGGATGTGTCTGGTGCCTGGTTTGAGACAAAAATCTGTTACCTCAGGAAGGGGAAGTGGGTGTGGGCAGTGGGGGATGGCAAAGAGGGAAAGTCCAACAGGAGAGCTGACCGCAAAGGTGACCCCACAGAGGATTTTGCCTAGTCAACTGTGGGTGCTGCACGGGACAGGCTCCAGTTTTTTGTAGACAGTTGACTAGGGAGGAGCAGGTGGAGGGGGGGGGCCCGGATGGCAGAAGTAAGTCAACTTCCTCAGTATGCATTTGTGGAAGGTACTGTGCTTTGAAAACCCTACCAAAGTGCCACATTTGTGATCAAAGGCAAGAGCCGTGTTTTGATTGTTGGAAGGATTCACAACAACAACAGCAGGTGTGTATGGATGGTCAGGTGCAATGCAGGATGGTACAAGCACATGGCATGGAAGGTCTGGCCGCAGAGATTGAATGGGCCTCTTTGGCCAATTTCCTGGTCCCAGGATCCCTGGGAAATTCCTTTGAAGAAGTGTGGGTGGGTAACGTGGTTGGTGCAAATGATGGATGAATGGATCAAGGCACTTAATTTTGGACCACCAGGGTGGTTGAGTGCGGAAGAAGGATTTGTTGGCGTAAGTGCTGGTGCTACCCAAGAAGGCCCTTGCCTTTGGACCTGATGAGTGCGGATTTTTGAAGGGCAAGATTTTAAAACCCTACTTTATTCCCGCGGTTCCTCATGAGCCCTGGAAGATCAAGCCAATTCCAATCCCTTGTACTGTTTGAAAACCTTTTTTGGAATTGGTTTGGGAGCCCATGAGGACAGAGTTGTATGAGCAGTCCACATCAAGCTACTCTAGCCCAATCTTCATGGTGGTCAAGCAGGATGACAAATTGCTTTGGATAGTCCATTATCTGCAGTGTCTCAACTCCTTTGCCATCCAGGACGCAGCATTTCCCCCGCGCATGGATGAATTCCTGGAATTGATGGCAGGGTGAGCGTGTTACAGATTGGTCAATGTGATGGGTGGGTACAATCAGTGCAATCTCCACCCCAACTTGCGGCCTCTAACAGCATTCAAGACAGGATTGGTAAGGATGCATCTGAGGCAGTTGCCACAAGGCACAACCAACTTGGTGGCAGTCTATCAGGCTCAGATGACTTGTATTCTGCGGGACAACCTTCCGGATGGCATCTTTATTTTCATTTACGGCGCGGGAATCAAGGGGCCAAGGACATATTAGGGTGGCGCAGTGTTGGAGGAGGCCCTGCAAATCTGTTGCTTCATCTGGGAATACGCGGAGATGCTGGAGTGGAACCTGTTCCAGATTGAGGAGGCAGGGCTTACGGTGTCAGGAAGTAAGTTGGAGGTCTCTGTTCTGGCACTGGAGGTATTAGGGAGTGTGTGTGGTGGCCTTTGGTGGAAGCAGGATTTCAGCAAAGAAGCGGAACAAGGCCCTCAAGTGGCTGACCCCATGGACGCTGTAGAGACTCCTGTGGGATTTTATAAATAAAAGTAGCAAATAGCTTGCTGGAAGTCCTTGAAGGGGAATTTAGTATTACTTCTACTCCTTTGGAGTGTTAGTATATACTAAGAGTGGTTTTGAATTGCCTGCCCTTCTAGTACTATAGTAAGTCTGCACAATAATTTATTTAAATTAATGGCTGGTTTCTTTGAGACTTGAAATAGGTCTCAGATCAGACCTAGATTAGTTATTAAATTTGTTATTGGTAGGGGTTTGTTGAAGAATAGACCAGATGTATTGGATTATTGGTTAATGTTTGATCAGATATATTTAATCTTAACCAATATCCCAATATCAAAGGGTTCAAGGGTTTATCAAAGGGATGGTGGAGGAGAGGACCCAAGGATGGGTTTACCCACAGGGGGCTGGGAAGAGGGAAGGTTGGTAGTTTCTTTTTGTTGTGCTCTCTTTCTTTGTAAAGGGTTATTTATTAACTAATGGGTGGGGTTTCTTTAATATGGTGCTGAATATTTAGGTCACAGAAGAACCCTTATTCAAGCACCTGGTGGGTGTTTTAATTGGTTAAAGATGGGTAATAACTTGGTTTCTGATTTCTTGTTTCCTTTTATAACTGATTCACTACTAATATTTTATCTGGGTAGGTACCACAGATAGATGGGTTGATGGGGTGAGTTATTTGTGGGGGATTGGTATGGATGGCATGAGATGGGATGTGCCAGATGGCATGAGGAGGTATGAGGATACAACTTGGATAGGGCAGAGAGGCCCTCCTTAAATAGACAATCTGGTCCTCAGGGAATGCTCAGGGCTGCCCCTGAGGGTTCTCCCTGTTCTGGTGAGGAACAGTGAGATACAACTACATGAGACATTTTTGCTGGTTGGAAAAAGCTTGTACAGTTACATGAGGCATTTCTGCTGGTTGGGAAAAGCTTGTACAGGGGTTTCATGCATGCACAGCCTTTCATAGATTGCTGTGTAGTTCAGATAAGGTATATTGCTGTGCTGTACTGGTAGTTTATTCAGTGCTACTTGATTCTACCTACATGTATTGCTGTGCAATACTGTTGGTTTGTTTGGCTCTGGTTAAGGCTGGTTCCACTTTCTCCTGCATATTTTGCTCCTGTATACTTCTGCACAGCCTCCTTTATGTATATTGTTCCTGTATTGCTTCTGCACAGCCTCTTGTATGTGTATTTGCTGCATGTTTGTTTGGTTCTTGCTTGAGACTGGTTTGACTTCCTCCTGCCTATATTGCTCCTGTATACTTCTGCACAGCCTCTTGTATGTGTATTTGCATGCTTGTTTGGTTCAGGTGACCAGATCTGACATGCTGAACCGCCTCCTGTATCTGTATTTGTGTATTCTGGCTGAGGTGGCTGGATCTGGACTGGCTGCACTGCTTCTTGCATCTGTACTACTGTATTCTGGATGAGGTGACTGGATCTGGCATGCTGCACTGACTCCTGTGTCTGTATGCTGTATTCTGGATGAGGTGACTGGATCTGACTGGTTGCACTGCCTCCTGGATCTGTATGCTGTATGCTGGATGAGGTGACAGGATCTGACATGCTGCACTGCCTCCTGTATCTGTATTGCTGTATTCTGGCTAAGGTGACAGGGTTGGTGTATGGTTCTGGTGTTGAGGGTAGGCTGTAACTAGTATGTACTTGAGGGTTTGAAAGGTATGTCTTTATGCCTTCCACAGAGCTGTGACACCTGGTAGGGTATGAGTTTGCCACAGTTGAAGGGTTCTTGGGCTGTATCTTCTAATCCATGAGAGATAGAGGGGTACTTTGGCTGAGTGACTATAGGTTATTTGTGATGTAGAATCTATTTCTGAGGTTACTTTGAGGGTTTGAGCTGTTGTTACACTAGAAAAGTGAGTCTGATGGCTATAGGACAGGTTTGGTCTACCACAAGGCTGTTGCACATCCTCCAGTTTCTGGGGCTATGCAGCTATGTTTGCATGTTCATCAAGTGGTTTGTAGAGTTTGCAAGCCCACTACAGGTGCTGGCGCAGATGGGGGCAATGTGGGAATGGACGGCATGGTAGTTCAAACCTGTCCTATAGCCATCAGACTCACTTTTCCAGTGTAACAAAAGATAAAAACCTCAAATTAACCTCAGCAATGGATTCTACATCAGAAATAACCCATAGTCACTCAGCCAAAGTACCCCCTATCTCTCATGGATTAGAAGATCAAGCCCAACAAACCTCCAACTGTGTAAAACTTATAACCAACCAGGTTTCACAGCTCTGTGGAAGGCAGGAAGACACACCTTGGAAATCTTCAAGTAAATACCAGTAACCGCTTAACCTCAAAAACAGGACCATAGAACCCTATCACCTCAGCCAGAATACAGCAAAACAGATACAGGAAGGAAGTGCAGCTAGCTCAGCTCCTGTCACCTCACCAAACAAACAAGCAAATATACATAAAGAAGTCTTTGCAGAAGTATACAGGAATAGTGCAGGTAGGAGGAAGTGACCCCAGTCTCAACCAGAACCAAAAAAACAAGAAAATATACATACAGGAAGCTGTGCAGAAGTATAAAGGAACAGTATACGCAGGAGAAAGTGGGACCAGTCTCAACCAGAACCAAACAAACTACCAGTACCAACCACCCCCAGCAGCACACAGCAATTTATGCAACCAGTAGCATGTGATACCAAACAAACCATGCAGTACCAAAAAACCTCAGAACCACACAGCAATTTATACAGTCAGAAGCATGTGATACCAAACAAAGAAACCTCACCACCACACAACAATTTATGCAGTCAGAAGCATGTGATACCAAACAAACCACCAGTACAAGTACCACAGGACTACCCAGAAATATATGCAGGCAGTAAAGACCATGCATTACCAAAAAAATCACCAGTGAAGGCACAGAAACACATGTAGGAAGAATCAAGTAGCACCAGGCCAACCATTAGTACTGCACAGGAATACATTTTATCTGCACTTCACAGAAGTTTATGCAGGGCTTTGCATTCATGAAAACCCTGTACCAGCTTTTCCCAACCAGCAGAAATGCCTCATTTAACTGTGCAAGGATTGTGCAAACAGCCAAAATGTCTCATGTAATTTTATCTCACTGTTCCTCACCAGAACAGGGAGAACCCTCAGGGGAAGCCCTGAGCATCCCTGGGGGAAGGAATTTTCTATTTAAGGAGGGCCTCTCTTCCCTATCCAAGTTGTACCATTGCCCATCCCCACCTACCTCTCCACACAGATCAAACCACCTAACAGGCCCTCTTGGCCCAACCATCTGTGGTACCTACCCAGATAAATATTGGTAGTGAACCAATTATAAAGAAACAGGAAATCAGATACCAAGTTATAACCCATCTTTAACCAATTAAACCACCTACCAGGTGCATGAATAAGGTTTCTTATGTGACCTAAATATTCAGAATCAAATTAAAAAGGAGCCACCCTTCAATCAATAAATGACCCTTATAAAGAAAGATAGCACAAAAAAAAAAAGAAACTACCAACCTTTCCTCTACCCAGCCCCCTGTGGGTAAACCCATCTTTGGGTCCTCTCCTGAAACATCCCTTTGATAAGCCCTTGAACCCTTTAATATTGGTATATTGGTTAAGATCACATATATCTGATCAATAATTAACCAATAATCCAATAAATCTAGTCTATTCTTCAACAAACCCTACTAATAGCAATTAATAACTAATCTAGGTCTGATCTGAGACCTATTTTAAGTCTCAAAGAAACCAGCCATCAATTTAATTAAATTATTGTGCAGACTTATTATAGTACTAGAAGGGCAGGCAATTCAAAACCACTCTTATTATTTACTAATAGTCTAAATGAGTAGGAGTAATACTAAATTCCCCTTCAAGGACTTCCAGAAAGCTATTTGCTAATTTATTTATATAATCCCACAGGAGTCTCTACAACGGCCGGGTGTGACACTGCTTTTGAAAAACTCAAGGAGATTGTGGGACGCCACATTGTCCTCTGGGACCTTGACTATGACGCCAGGGGATTTGTTTGGCAGTTGACCCAAGTGAGTTTGGTGCGGGAGGTGTTCTTACACAGGAGGAGGATGTTAAGGATAGGCCGGTCCTCTATGAGTCCATCATATTTACTGCAATGGAGAGTCAGAATTTGCAGCCAAATTTGGAACTGTGTGGGGTCACAAGGATTGTGCGGAGACTCCAGCATCTGCTTTGGGGCGTGCATTTTGAGCCTTTTGTGGAAGCAGAGGCCTTGGCGCAGATGATCAACTTGCCAATGCTGCCAAATTCCCCTATGACCAGTTGAGTGGTGTTTCTTCAGATCTTCTCGTTTAGTGTGGTGCATGTTCCAGGGAAGGAATTCACAATTCCCAAAGCAATTTTGTGGTATCCGTGGGAGGATCCTTTCAAGGGGGCAGAACCCCTTGATTTGGAATCTCTAGTCATCCGGGTAGGTGTGGTGGAGGTGGAGGTCAGTCTCCTGCTGGAGCATTCCAGGAGTTATGCTGTCTTGTGCTCCTTTTTGCAGGATCTTCAGTTCCCCAAAGGTACAACGGGAGCGGTAATTTGCTGGGAAAAGCAGCAGGCAACAAACTTCTATTTGAGGGAAGGGCAGTTGTGGCGGCAGAGTGCCCCTGTGCCTCTTGTGGCTGCAACATCAAGGACAGACCAGGAAGCAATCCTGAGGTGTCTCCACAACAATCTTGGCCACTGGGGTGAAATTCAAATGCAGAGGAGGGTAAATGCAAGGTTTTGGTGGCTGGGTGTGGTGCCCACAGTGCAAGAATGGGTAAGTTTGTGCAAGGCCTGTCAGAGGCAGAGTTCAAGTCTGCCCCAGGAGGTGGGTCACCCTATGGGAGAGGATGTGTTGCTTGGGTGGGTTTCCCTCAACATGGTCCACATAACGGCGGGGAAGTTTGCCTACCTGCTTGTTGCAAGGGACAATCTATTGGGTTGGTTCAAAGCACATCCTTGGGTAAATTTTTCAGCAGGGAAGGTTGCTCAGTTCTTGGAGGAAGACTTGTTTGTGTGGTATTGTTTGCTTTTCCTAACTACTGTTGATGGGGGCACAGAGTTTTGGGGCCCCTTGATGATTCTGGTTTGGAGTTATGGAGCAAAGTTCAGATGGGTAACAGATTACTACCCAGAGGGCGCTGGGATGATTGAAAGTGGCCATCAGACTATCAAGGACGCTCTGGTGAAGATTTTTGGGGAGGATGGAAAATGGTGGCAGGAGACCCTTCAAGTGGTTCTCTTTGCAGATAGGATCTCTGTTAAGCAGTCAACAGGCTATTTGCCTTACAAAATACTTTATGGGCAGCACCTGGTGCTCCCGGTGGACATTGAGTTGGAGAAGTTCCTGGGTGCAGATTGGTGGAAGGTAAAGACCTTCCCAGAGCTTTTGGAAGCGCAGGAAAAACAACTTCTTAGGCAGGACAAGATGCTGGCAAAGGCTGCAGAATGGTTGAGGAAGACTAGGACAGTGTTGGTCTGCTATTTGGAAAAGCACTGTTCCCATCAGCTCCAGGAACAGCTGAAGAAGGGGGATTCAGTCCTACTTTACAACCAGAGTCTGGAATCCCAGTGGGGGAAAATTTTTTCCAACCAATGGAACAGACCCTTTTGCGTGGCATCCAAGTTCAAAGGCAGGAGTTATCAGTTGGAAGAATTGGATGAGACTCCTCTCAAGCAGAAGGGCGTGGCTTTGCACCCAAAGCGCTTCTTTGCGCAGGGGTCCGCCTTGTTTGAAAAGACAGTGGGGGACAAGGGAAACTCCAACAGTGATGGTGCTGATTTGGAAGAGGAAAGCGGTAGTCTTGAAAACACGGATGGCACGGGTCCTTTGCTTTTGGAGGTACCTGCACGCAGTGTGCTGGTATGGCGGAGTAGTTGGTTGCAAACCACTGGGGACAGCGGCCAAGCTACGGGGGTGCTAGTGTTGGATGGTAAAGCCTGATTTTGTGAGGGGGTGTTCTAGCCAGTTCACTGCGGGGATAACTACATGCCCCAGAATGTTTGTTTCCTTACTTCTTTGATTTGATTGGTTTTTCAGATTGGCACTGGCTCTATTTATGATTGATTTCAGGGAAACAGGAGTGGCACAAGCCAGGTCTGCAAAGTCAAGGACAGGCCCTGCAAATGGGAGATGTGGGACAAGGAGCAGCAGAGGCCCAATGTTGGTTTTGGTAGGGGGACATTTAAAAAATAAAAAATAAAAAACACTCTGTTTCTCTGTTTCTTTCTTTATTTCTCTCTTAAGCGCAGATTGGAAAGGTGGATGGGTGGAATAGTTTGACTTGTTAAGGGGGTGCACTATCCAGGTCAAAGCTGGAACAACTAGGCACCCCAGAATGTCCATTCTCTGGTGTCTTTTCTCTCTCTTAAGTTTGTGCGTGCGCTGGTGTGTGGTTGTTGTGTTTTTTTTGCAGACTGGGTACAGGGAACTGTGTGGAAATTTGTCTGGGGTGGTCCAGTTACCCTTCTGGAGACATTGACAATATGGGATGTTGATTTTGGGGTTCTTTTCTCTTAGGCTTGCACGTGGACGCAGACTTTTTGGTTGCTTTAATCAGGCTTGGGATTCCTTTCTCTCAGGATCCGCGCCCAGATGAAGACCTTTTTGTCTCTAAATCTCACTCAAGTCCAAGGATTCTCACTCAAGGATAGTGCATCAAAATTCTATTTCTTTGAAAATAAAGAATTGCAGGGATAAAGACAAGGAAGGAAAGAAGGGAAAGTGGGAGGGGGAAATCTTCCTAAATCAGGTCCATAACCTCCACCATTTCTGTCTATGCCCCATCCAGAAGTCCTCAGAAGGCTGCCCATATTTTACGCAGGTATTTGGTTGGATGAATGCCTGGAGCTGAGAGGAACCGCCAGAGGAGGTTGTCCAACTTGGCTGCAAAGTCCTCAAAGCGCGCCTCCCTTAGCACTAGCCCAGTGGGGATGTCTGGGATCTCTGGATTGGTTGCGCGGGGAGGAGGTGAAGCCAGGGGCAAAGATGTAATTAATATGCATTCTGGAGATGCTGGAGTTGAGGCGCCTCACATGGGCTCTGGTGAAAATCATGGGGCCAGGGATGGTGATGCTGATGGAGACGCCAGGGGTGGAGTTCCAGGATCCAGAGAAGGGAGACCGGGAGCTGGACAAGGAGGAGGAGGAGGACTGGGAGAAGGGTCAGGTGCTGGAGGGGGAGCCAGGAATTTTCCAAAGAGTTACTCCACGCATGGCTCAGTTGTACCTTGGTTAACGCCAACCCGTTTGGCCCAGTGGCAGAGGGCTGCTTGCCATTCTGCAGTGTTTGCAAATTTCTCTTTGTGCAGCGGTCCGGCACAACAGAAGGGGGAGGCCAAGTTGAGTCTTTTGGACAAGGTTGGGGATGGTGGAGCTTGCAGGCAGCGGGAGTCTGGAAAGCTGGGCAGAGTCCACAATTCCTCAAAGATAAGATTGTTTCTTGATACCACAAACAAGTTGCGGCAGGCCATCTTTCCTGAACAGGGAGGATTTGGGCCAGGATGGGCTTGCAGCATAGTGTTGCCAAGCAAGCAACAACAATTGCCAGGGCCCCAGGATGAGCACATGCGGCAGCCGGAGAGAAGGGTGCAGGTTTACCCATGCCGGGCACATTAGGTGCAGGGTGGAACCATGGAAGAGTTGAGTTGGAAGTGGGGGGGGTAGGACTCAGGTGACTAGGGGGGGTGGTTGGTGAGAAACTCAGAGATGAGCCCAAGGGTGGTCTAGGCAGCAATGGGAAGACCTCTGGGGACTGAACTCAACTTTGGGGTGATGTGGTGTTGTATTTATAACCTTGGATTGAGAACTTTGTTGTGGTCTGCACGCTTAGAAGTTGGGTAGATCAGGCTCAGCATTTGGTGCGGGTTGGGCTTGCAACCCTCTCAGACAAAGCGGACCAAGGAAGGGAGCCAACCCAACCAAGTTAGCAGGAAGCTAGTTTGGAAAGCAGGAGAAGGGCAACTGTGGGTTTATACATGCCAGGGATGTCTGTGCAAGCATAGGTGCGGACCAATCCGCAGAAGGGCATGGACAGATAAAAAGGGGGGGCTCCAAGTAGGACAGCCTGGAGGGCCCCACCATGAGAAGGACAGACCAGACATCTGTAACGGCAGAAGGGTTGGGAGGGATTTGATGGTACAGGTTAAGTTTGGTCTAGGGTTCTTGATTTTAGGGGTTCTTTCTTAATTTTGTTTTTAGGCTTTCAGTTGCACTTGTACTTAGGTTAGGGTTGAGAGGGAGGACTTAAAACCTCACTCTCCACTCTGGGTTGTAGGACTATCACATCATCTCATCATATCTTATCACCAAAGGATCAGGTAGGATTGAAGGTCAGGAATATACAACATCATTTTCTTTATTCATCTTTTTCTTATAACTATCTCTTATTCTCAAAACCCATCAGCACTCAACCTCCTTACAGGCGCTTGGACCAATAACTTCCAAATTTGAGGACAACTTAGGAGGGTATTGCTTTCTTTTTTCCACAGCAGTACCTAGCTGTCAGTAGTTGTGCAGGCATTCTCAACGCTTGTGTGCTTGACAGCTGTGGGAGGGGATCAGGAATATGGGGCCAGAAGTATATTGCATTTGGTTTTCCTGAAAGGTGTCTACATTTTGAGTGTCAGGCATGTGCAACCCTTGCTGTATGGATGCAGGGCTGTGCATGGGAATTGTGACAGAACACAAAACAGGATTTAAATCCTAAAATATACACAACAATCTGATTCTGAGTGAATTTTAGGTTTGAAACCTATAGGTGAAAATACACATAAAGTGGCCAAAACTCTAGTAGAAGTGGTGTTGTGGTTTTTGGTTCAATTTTCTGGTAAATTTATTTAAAACTATAAGGAGTTGGAATTCAAGGGTGTTCTAAGTGAGTGAGCCTACCTTATTTTGGGTGATAAATCCAATTCTTTCATGATATTTTAAGACTTTTTTAATCCTTCTCTACTTTATCACTTATTTTTGTTTTTATTCTACTTTGACAGGTTGGTCTCTACAAGTAGCAAGCTGATAGCAATTTTGGGAATGATACTCCTTCACCCCTTGCATCACAGACAGTAAAGCTTTTCAGGCCAATACCCAAACTTTACATGATATCTTGGAGTCTGCAGCAATGGATGCCCCCCCCCCTGCCCCTAGCTCAAACCTGCCTGAACCTCCTTCTTGGAGCAAAGTTGTTGGTGACAAAGACCTTCTGGATATTATAAGCATCAGAAAATCACCATTAGTTCTTTTTGCACTCAAGTTTCTCCACAAGCACTAGTTGCTCCACAAGCACTGCGCCTGAAATCACTCAAAAAATCATAGGTATCCATTAGATAATAACAATGCAAGAATGGCCCAATCTCAAGATGAGATCACTTCAATTTCACCTCTAGCTGGTGTTCCCATATTTGACACCCAAACCTTTTTCCAATCACCCTGGATACAAAACCAAAAAAAAATTCACCCTTCCAATGGTGATCACAGACATCATGAATGTGCATTATCAAATTAGTACAGATGCATCAATTTTTCTGCTTTTTGCTTTCAATATTCAAAATAAATAAATAAAAAAAAATTCAAAATACTCTTCAAAACCATCAGCCCAATAACATCTCAAAGATTCCCCTCAGCATTTTGATCATCTTCAAGCATCTCAACCTGTACACTTCACTGGAGATATATGACTGTGGTCCAGAGTGCTTCTACCTTGTTGAACAAGAAAATAAATGTCACAGGCCCCAATATCAAATGCACACAACATTTCAAAAGATTTGACCAGGTTCCACCTTTCTCATCCACCTTGGGATCTATGAAGACTTCCATGAACTCCATGCCTAGCAGAAAATAAAAAATTTAAAATAATCAAGATTCTCTGTAAGCAAAAATTTCATTTACCAACTATTTCAACAATGGCTGGCAAGATTTTTTTGAACTGTTGAGGTATTGAGGACAAACTTCTCAAAGATCTCCAAATCAAATCCTCTCAGATAATGAAAGGTATCTGGGATGGAATCGTTTGGAAAAGATTCAAGGTTCCAAATGAAACTTGTGACTTTTTGTCAAATCCTGAGAACTTGGCATTCACCCTATATGTTGACTGGTTTAATGTTTTTTGTAAATTCTAGTTTTCATGCCTCTCTTGTACCCATTTTTATGGTATGCCTGAATCTTCCACCTGAAATATGTCTGAAAGCAGAAAACATTTATCTTGTAGGAATAATACCTGGCCCCAAGGAGCTTACTGGTCCTCAACTGAATCATATAATCACCCACCAAGTCTGAGAACTTCAGAAACTTTGGAATGGTTTCCAGTTCTCCAAGACCTATAAGCATCATTCAGGAGTTACCATCAGAGCTGCTATAATCACTGTCATAGCAGATCTTGTGGCAATGCATAAGATTGTAGGATTTACCAGTCATTCAGGAGTTACCATCAGAGCTGCTATAATCACTTTCATAGCAGATCTTGTGGCAATGCATAAGATTTTAGGATTTACCAGTCATTCAGGAAAGAAAGTTTTGCAACTTCTGTCCAATTGAAAATTCTGAGATAAATGACATTGAGCCTTTAAATTGGTCCCTAAGAAATTGATCAGATCACAAAATTCAATTATATACATGGTTTCATGCAACTCAATCACATCAAGATCATCTCTTCAAGGATAATGGTCTCCATTAATCAATATTGGAAGAACTTGCTTATTGGGATGCCATAAAAATGTCCAAGCTTGACATCATGTGCAACATGATCCTTGGAGCCTTGAAAGATCATCCTGTTACCAAATTGAACCTTCCAGAATACTCTTGTAAAAAGATATAGAAAAAGGCACCAGACTCATGAGATGATGAAGATGAGAGTGGAGACAATGAAGATCCTGGTGAAAAAAAAAATTGATTCTAGTGAATTACGTTACTTGAAAAGAGATGCCCAGAAAGATATTTGAAATGTATGTATATATATATATATATATAAATCCAAAGGCAAAGGGAGAGAGAAACCTCTGTCTCTAACTAATGAAGAATTCATGGGTTAATCTTCTGTTTGTTCTCTGATTTAGATTATGTACCTGTTTCAATTTTTTTGGATCCAAGAACTAGTTGAGATATTCTAGTAGATCGAATCCCTCTGATTTTATCAAAAAAAAAAAAAAAAAAAAAAAAAAATCAAGTTTGATTCTGATCTGCTGAACTAACTCTTGAACAAGTCATCAAGATCACTCTAATCCAATCTGATTGGACAAGAGTACCAAAAAAAAAAAAAAAAAAAAAAAAAAAAAATAACCCTTGGAGTAGAAAGTCATGGAAGTCACAAGCCTTCAGAGTAGTCTCTTCCTCATAAAGTCTACATTCCCAATTTAATGATCTCCATGAAAGTTTGAAGAAAGTTGATGACCAGATCAAATGAATGGTTGTTAAAAACGATACGATTGATTTAGTGAGTCGTTTGTTTGAAGATCTCCACCAGTTAAAATACTATCTCCCAATCAAAACAGTTCTAATTTCACCAGGAACTCATCAAGATCTCCCCAACCATGTTAGAATCTCTTTCTGGAGGAAAATCAAAAGCTGAAACAAAACAAAACAAAATCATCATCATCATCATCTTGGATCCCATATACCTGAGCTTTTACAAAGCTGGGGGCCTGGCCCCACATGTACTACCTGGGCTTATTGAGCACTTTGAACGGGTTATTTTCCAATTTTAACATAAACAATGATTTGGGTGTGTGAGAGTTCCATTTCAATGAAAGATATACAGAATACTACAATTCTGACTATGATTCAAATCTCAAAGTTAGATGAAGTACCACTGACTATAACAGTTCAAGAGATTCTTCAGACTTTTAAATTTTTAAGTGTCTCTGATCAACTCACCAGGTTCATCACCATAGTTCAATCAACTCTCAAGAATTCTTGAATCAACCATTTAACTCAAATTTGATCTCAGAACTAAAAATCCTATCAATCTAAATTCTAATCAGAATCTTATTAGAAATCCCTTGATCCTCACTGGAATTTCTATCCCTTCTAGAAATTCCCAAGATCCCAATCAAATCAATCACTCTTAATCCTCTCACCATCGTGTCACTATCAGACTCATCTCCATCAGAATAAGGTGGCATTCTCAAGAACAGAATCAAATTTTGGAAACACTACTGGTTCATACAATCTAGTTAGAGTCTCCTTCTTGGTTCAGATAAGAAACCATCTTCAGTGTGGTAGATCGATATGGGAGCATACCAGGTTACTTCTTCAAAGTCACTCCATTTCAAATCAATAGGAATTTTTTTTTTTTTTTTTTTTTAGTTGATTGGAAGCTTCTCAGAGTTTACAACCTTAAAACATGGGTATCAAATACCAAATCATTCCTTGTGATGCAATCAATCACCAGTCTGGATCTCTCTCTCTCTCTCTCTCAACTTGGAATGAATACCAAGTCACAAAATTTATAAGTTCCTAAAGGTGAAATCTCAAACATGATGTAATTTTTTTTTTTTTTTTTTGCAAAGTGTTTTTGAATCATTTCAACCATTTTTTTTTTTTTTTTTTTTGATGGGGGGGGGGAGAGGAGGGGTTTAAATTTTTCTTGGAGTGAATTAATTCCAATGAAACCTATCAAGCATGACAGGTAGATAGAACCAAGATGTTCATGAGAGAAATTCAATCCTCCAAGAGGGATGAGGATCAACCTTGTTCAAAAAAAAAGTGCTCTTTATTTCATTTACAGAAAACTTGAGGAAAAAGTGCTCTTTATTTCATTTACAGAAAACTTGAGGAGGGAACACACACACACACACACACACACACACACACACACACACACACACACACACACACACACACACACACACACACACACACACTGGCTCAACTTCAGTTTCAATGCACTCATCAACACCTGTCTTGCCAGGCTTCCCACACCCAGCTGGGCACAAGACTACTACAGCCCTGAGACATGCTCATAGCCCCTGCCTCTCACCTCAGCTTGAAGGTTCAGTGAGAGTCAACATGCCAAGTTTGACCTCAACTTGATCTGATCTTTTTGTTGGATTAGTAACCCAAGACTTGATGAGCTGACTACAAGGGTTGAATCCTGTTCTTCTTTTTTTTTTTTTTGTTGTTGTTGTTGTTGCTCTTCAGATAATTTGACTAGGATCAATCTCTGTCAGTCCTAGGAGGAGATCTATTGGGAGTGATGTTTTTCTTTAGTTTTAAGGTTGGGGAGAGTTTGCCTGAACCAGATGTGAGCCAACCTGAGGTGTTCAAGGGGGCAAGGAGTAAGAGAGGAGCGAGCAAGACCCAAGCAGCCAAGGGATGTGACAGGAGCAGTCAAGATGCCAGGGTGAAGGAGGTGGTGGGGCATGCCAAGTGATAGATTCATCAAGTATGGTGCAGGAGGGGGGGGGGATATATGCTGTGAGGGTTTGAACTGGCTAGACAGATACCAGAGGCTGAGGAAGAAGGAGCCAAGATGAACAAAGGACCAGAACCTTATACCTTCTTGAGTGAGTGAGTGAGTGAATGACCCATCTGAGGAATGAGGACCATCTTGGTGAATGGCTTGCAAGTTTGCAAACCACACAGGGGTATGGTGGATGATGCAGTGAAAGGTCGTAGGATCTAGGAGGACCAGCTTCATAGGTTCCAAAGGCTTGTGAACGCTCCATAGAGCGTGCTGCTGCCTTGGATCCTGAGGGTTGAACGTCAACCTGATCAGTTTTTTTGAGTGGGTTGAGCTTGTTGCTCAGGAACCCAGTGTGAAGCAGATCGCACAGTTCCAAAGCAAGTTTGACAAGAATCAAGTAGCTGGCTCATGATCTCATCAGGGATTCTCGAGCTTGACGATGGGCTAGTGTCCATGGGCTATCCTCTTGCATTCAATCAAGTAGGTATACAGATTGCCAGGGTATTCAAGATGCACGAACCAAAGTTTGGCCAGGTCAACAGCAAGGGAAACCGGCGGGGGGGGGGTCGATTTTTTTTTTTTTTTTTTGTGTCTTGATGCGGGGGAGGATCCAGAGTCTAGAGTTCGAGGAACGAATGGACGAAGGCCCAATCGTGGAGACAGACGATGGCGTTGAAGCTCGAGAGGACGGAGCGGTCGGGATGCTCATCCGATCGATCGGGTAGCCCAGCGATCGTTGGTGGTGGGGGAGGATCGAGTGAGGTTGGTGGAGGGTGATGGGGCTGAGGGGCTAGGTCGATCGATCGATCGAGTCCGAGGTCCATCGGCTCTCGATCGTCGGCTCCTCCCATGACCATGATATCCTTCTCTTCCACCACCACCCGACTCGAACTTGGTTCCATCGGGCTGAGTCCGACCTGATGATGAGCGGCTCGAACTGAGATGGGCTCGTCGGATGAAGGACGTTGACGGGTGGCCATCAGGCTCGAAGGCTGTGAGCTCGGATGAGATGGAGGTGGGAGGGAGATCGAGCCGCTCGGATCTCGATGATTGGAGTGGTGGGTCGGATTTGGATCGACCACCTTGCGATCGTGAGGGTCATGGTGTGACGGATGGCTAAACGTCGTCGTCGTCGTCGTCGTCGTCGTCGTCCGAGTTGATAATGATGAGGATAGGTTGGGATGGAGATGATGATGATGACGATGATGGGTGGAGTATGGATCGGTCTTTTGATGCTGAGGTTTGGGTGGATTGGAACTTGATGACGTAGGTTGAGGTTGATCAGACGGATGGAGTGCAGGACCGAGATGGTTGGAGTCCTTCGACGAGTTAGAGGATAGGAGGTAATGGGAGTCGACTAATTGATTGAACCGTAAGATCGATCGAGAGGCGAGACCGCAAGTAGCTTGAATCGTTAAGAAATCCTTGGACATCAGAGATAGGCAGGGGAACTTTTTCGAGGCCGAACGCCAGAATTCTAACGGATTACAGTTCGACTCTTCACACTCCGATTCTAGATAATTCGTAATCTCATCCTTCAATCCCATCATCAGCCTTGGCCTCTTCTTGAATATCCTCGGTCGGTTATCCGATTCGTAGTCTGAATCTGAATTGGCTTGGGAATCCTGCAAGAGATCATCGTGAGATTCTCGTGGTGGAGTTGATGATGGTGACTGAGAGGGGATTCGAGTTCGTTTGTTGTTTTGATTGAGCGCATGTTCGATTGGATCTGATGGGTTAATGGATAGATCGACTGATTCGGTAGTTTTGAGATGAGTCGGATGATGACTATAAGCTTTTCCTGCTTCATAGAGCGCGGCTTGAATCTCTTCTGAATCCTTTGATCTAACACGTTCGTCTCGGTTGGCTGAGGTTGATTTGGTGGAGTCGACCCGAAAACTAGTGAGCTTGATCCTCGGGTCCAAGATCATACCAAGGGTGTAGATTGGCTTTTGGCTAAATTGGGATTGATATTCATTTAGCCGGTCGACCATCTTATCGATCGACTCCAGTAATGGTTTTCGCTCATAGTTCCTTCTGACCTATACAGGAATCACCAAGGATCGATGGAGGCGGTAGATATGTATACGAGGGAGGAGGGGGAAGGAGAGAGGGAGAGGTAAGATGCTAAGCAAGTAGGGTAGGATGATCGATATTTAAGTCTCCGAGTTCATATAGCCTCTGACCTTATTCAGTCTACGCAATAACCAATCGTAGGTGGGTGTGGCGGTGATCATGTCACAAGGTTTATCGGACGAGATTTCGTTTGCAGCCGTGTTGAGAGGTTTCAAGAAATCGCAAACCTGCTTGACGATCTCCCACTCATGATCGTGAATGGTGTAGGGATTCAGACTGGATTCTTGGCGACAAACGAGTTGAAGGGCATCCTTGACTTGATGAGACCGGGAGAGGAGTTGATAGGCAGGGGTCCAATCCAAGGATGAGTGAGAGGGATCGAGGTCGAGGTTGGAGTGAGAAGCGATTGGGGAGATGGTGGGATGATGATGAGTCAGGGCTCGAAGGATTCGATTGGAGGGTTCGGTGAGTGGGGTTGATTGAGTGAGATGGGTGATGAGATCTTGGATTCGGGGGATGATAGTCCTCAGGTTAGGTTGATCGAAGGTGGGATGAGATTGAGGTTGGATGGAATCTAGAGCCTTGGGGATCGATCGAAGTTCGGGTCGAAAGGTTTCGAGGAGTGATTGAGCGGCTTGATGGAGGAGAGGAGCGATGGAAGTGATCAGTTGAGTCTCGGGTCGGAATTCAGGGATCAGAGCCTTGAGTCGGTCACCAAACTGGATCGGATCGGGGAATCGATCGATGGTCAGGGAGAAGATTCGATGGAGTAGATCGAACCGATGCAAGGTGTGATAGATCGAGTAGGCGAGTTGATGGGAGCTTGGATTGGAGTCCAAGGGGATCAGAGCGAGGAGGACGCTCTCGAGGGTAGCTTGATCGGTGATCCAATGGGCGTAGACGGAGAGGATCGAATGGGGAGGCTTGATGGATGATGGGATGGGAGCGAAGGATCGAGTGGAGGTGAAGCTGAGTTTGGAGTGGACGGTGTTTCGAAGGTGATCGTCGAGGGTCCGACGACCGAGTTGGAATTTGGAATGGATGGATTGAGGGAGTGGATGGAGCTCGAAGGGAAGGGAAGGGTTGAAGATGGGATTGGAGAGTTGGAGGAGGTCGATGAAGGGTTGAGATCGGATGGTGATCGAGGGTAGGTTGGAGGTGATGAAGAATCGGAGGATGGCGAGGGTGAGAGGATGATCTGGATGGAGTGGATCGTTGCTCGTAGGTTGGACTGCGATCGAGTTTGTAGTGATGAACTTGGAGGTAGGATGATGGTCAGTGGGATCGTTTATAGGATGGTTGGAGGATGAACTGATGATGGTCGTAGAACTCGAGGTTGGAGGAGGAGGAAGAAGAAGGATCGAAGGCAGAGAGGTGGTGATGACCCGAGTCTTATCCGATCTCGATAGTCGATGCTTCCTCTCGAGATGATTTCCCATACTCTTGGTACCACCTGATTTATCGGCTATCAACCGTTTGAGGCATAGCTCGTTAGGTTGCTTGGGATCGATGGGAGCATGACAGACGTTATAACGAACTCGGTCCAAGTCGATCGGTTTGAAGTAATCCCAAACCCAACTCGGTGGTTTCGATCGGATGATTGGACGAGATGATGATGATGATGATGGTGAAGGTGAGGAAGAGGAAGAGGATGAACTACTGATCTTCCTCAGCCTCAGACTTGAGTTCGTCATCATCATCATCCTCGTCGTCCTACTCGCTGGTAAAGGGGGGGGGGAGTTCTTCTTCTTCTCGAGTCGTTGGATGATGATTAACCCAACCCCACTATGTATAACTGGAATCAGTTCATCGATTCCTCACTCACTCGATCCTGATTCATCCAAGTCTTGGTGATGAGCGTTCATGATAAACTAAACTCGAAATTTCTAATTCAAACTTCCATAGAATTAGAGAGACTGACTGATCATCAGACCTGCCTGCTCCGGGTTTCGCTATATCACTCCTCGAGGACTCACTCCGATTAACCCCCGGGGGATCCGGTCGAACGATAATAATTCGACTCGATCAAACCATGATGATCATATCAGGATCACATCCGACTCTCGGTATAAACCTGTCGATCGGTAGTAGGTTATCGATCGGTCACCCGTCAGCCATCGGGATATATCCATCAACTCAACTCATTCTATCATCAATCGAGCGACTCGTAAAATCACCCGATTCTCATCAGTCAATCCTCGGTTCCAAAGGCCCCCCCAGCTTGTCAATCGAGCTCGTCTTGAACCACATCAAACCTTATAGAACTCAATCCAATCAAATCCTGACTCATATCTCATCACCTTCATCCAGTCAAATCACAAATCAAATCATCATCAATCCTACAAAGCTTCAAATCAAACTCAGCAAAGCTCAACCCAAGACATCTCACTCAACAACTCAATCGATTCAACAATCAATCAAAATCTTCAATAAATTTCAACAGATTCTTAATCCACATCCAACAATAGTACTCAAACACAGACTTATCCAAAATTTAAACACTCTTACCCATAAAGATTGAAAACCCCCAAAAGGCCATCAACCAAGCCCAAACCTACTCAAACTTGTACCATCAATTATCCTGACCAAGCAATTGAAAAAAACACAAACAAACTATCTCAACCTTTGATCTATCCCATCATCAGGTTAAAAACCATAATCAGAGAGAATCCCAACAACATCAAATTAACTAAGAAACAACCATCAACGTGTTCCAATCAGTTGGTTACCAATCTACTCATGCTTATCAACCCAACATCAACCTCTAACCTGAAAGAGATGGTCAACTTTCTTCAAAACAATCATCATCTTCAAGTTACTACACCAGCAATCATCAAATTAATCAAGGATATCAACATCACTCAGATGCAAGTGAAAAAATTTTCCTTCTTCATCAAATCAACCCAAGCTTCTGGAGCAACCTACAAAATGACATGAATCAATGTGAAATGGAATTGAAAAGGAAGATTCTGTAGGTTGATGAATCTGGTTTTCAACTACGTTTGGGCAGGTCAAGTGGCTATACCTCTTCATCTATGATCTAAATCTTTTTCTCTCTTTACTCTTATTCAAGTGTTTGGGTTTGATTTCAAAGGAACTAACATTTTTTTTTCATTTTCATTTTCATTTTCATCAGGGACACCTGCTGTCATCAGTCTGGTTCCAAAGGTCAAGCAGGTGACACGGATGGGTGCCCTTTCAGAAGAAGGCTTTGTTTACTACCAGCTCCTCAACACAGATGGTACCAAGTCAAAAGGGGGTAAACAGTGATGATTTTGGCTTATTCCTCTCATCACTGGCATCAAGGTTACCACCAGAATCAATCATTATCATCAATAATGCCACAATCCACCATGAGGAACGATTTGATGAGTTGAGAGCAGATTTTAGAAAATTCAAAATCAAATCTCAATCAAATCTTTTACCCCCACCCCCTATTTGCCTTTTCTAAACCTCATCCAAATATTCATTTCATTCAATAAAATCATAGGTTAGAGGAAAAGAGCCTAAAAATTCAGCTTAGCTTCTTGAGAAAGTCAAGAGTACCATTCAAGATCCAATAATGGAAGGAAAAAACTCAAAATTTCTTCTCTCATGTTGTTAAAAAAAATACTATAGATTCTATCTTCAAATGCAGCCTATTATGGGACCTGTGTTGGCAGATCCCTGAATGTTTTTTTTCATCAATTCTCTTTATTTTTTTATTTTTCTGTTTCTTCTTCTTCTTATTATTTTATTTTTGCATGTGAATAAAATTAAAAACATGACAGTGAGAAAAAAAAAAAAACAAACCAGGTTTGAAATAAAGATTTTGTCATTAAAAGTGAAGTCAATATTGGACAATGTGCCAAGCTTTGATTGGCACCCAAACCAGGTTGACAAGGCACCAAGCACACTTGAATGAAAGCCAATTCAGGGTTTCAAAGGTGCCCAAACCAGTTGGCCAGTCACCAATTGGGCTTTACAAAGAAAAAAAAAAAAAAAAAAAAAACAGTTAAGTTTACAAGGCACCCAAATGCACTTGATAGACCATACATACGTATCGATCAAGCACTCATCACCATCAGAGGAACAATGACTGCAACAGAACCAGTGATGGTCAGTGAGGCCTGTTTTAAAAATTATTGTCTCAAGGGTTTTGAATTCAAAACTCAAATGGGTTCCTGGTTGGTCTCAGAAGAATTCCTGAACAACATCAATATACAATGTATATTGATTTCATTAGTTGAATCAAAAAAAAAAAAAATGTATATATCACTTGGAACAATCAAGAATTTTTGATTCATTGATTTCTGATACCATACTCTTCTTGTAAGTACAGTACATACAACTGTTGAGAGATTTGAATCAGAGCTGTATGATATGGGAAGTAACTCAAGTTTTGATCAAGCTTTAGAATTTCATGATAGCCATTCTATGGTCCAAAAAAAAAAAAAAAAAAAAAAAATTAAATTAAATTAAATTAAATTAAATTAAATCTACTGATGAACTATTGAGTCAGATCAAAGGTGTTAGATGAGATCCTCTTTCAAATACCCTCAAACTTGGAAATTCATGCAGCTGAAGTCAATTGGAAGCCTGCTCCTATAGTACATAGGCTGGCAGTTTTGTCAGGCCAAGGGTGCAATGGTGCATAGCCCACAGGCTAAATTTGGTGGTATAGGCCAGTTGACCTAGTCACAAGTCAAGAAACCTGTTATTTTTCTGAAACATCAGCTGGCTAGTCGTACAGAGCAACCTTTCAAAGTAGAAAAAAAAAAAAGAATGGAATAAAGACCAGATAAAGTTATAAAGGGTAATGTTGGATTCACAGCTACAGAGCCATGTACATGGCTCAATGGGCCGTGTGGCAACCTACGCAACTCAAATGAGCCGTGTGGCATGCTACATGTCTCAAATGGGCCGTGTGGCATGCTACATGTCTCAAATGGGCTTTGTGGCATGCTACACAGCTCCAATGGGCTGTGTGGCATGCTACACATCCCATTTGAGTTGTACGGAATGCTAAACAACTAAAATCAAGTTGTGTAGCCTCCACTAAATCATAAATAATGAATTATATATGATAATTGATAAATGATAAATAATAAAAAAGAAAAAATAAATAATAAATAATAAATAATAAATAATAAATTATATATAATAAATAATCAATAATCAATAATACATAATAAACAATAAATCATAAATAATAATAAATTATACATTATACATTATACATTATATGGAGTAGTGTATGGGCCCCCACATGTTCAGGGGCCCTAAACAACTCTCACACAGCTGTAGCCATGAATTTAACATCACCCATTTATAAAGGACCAGAAGGAGTGAGAAAATCCCAAAAGATTATTACTGGTTGTGGATTGCTCACCCAAGTTAAGGTAGGGCCACTCACTGAGCCCACCATGAAAACCCAACCCTTGATATTTTTGAAATTAAATTAATAGAAAGGGTCACAAAAAAAAAAAAAATCACATCACATCACATCACATCACATCACATCACATCTTCACCACAAGTGACTTTTTGGCCACTCTGACCGTTCAGGAGTGAGTCAGTCAGATGTTGGTTTGACATCTAAAATTCACTCAGAATTTGAATCTTGTTCATAGTTTCTGGAGTTACATCCAGTCTTGCATCCTGTCACCATCCCCCCTCCCCTCCTCCCCCCCCCCACAGCCCCTCATCCAGACAATTCAAGTTGAGTCCATCTGTCACTCATAAGGCAGACAACTTCCAGAAACCTGTGTTCAATATTGGGCTGAATGTGGATCCTGGAATCCCTGTTGAATGTTGAATGGTGAAAGAGGCCATAATGTCAAATGTGCCTTCACTCTTCTTTCCATCTCATCTCATCCTCTCATTCCGTCTCATGTTGTCTCATGTTATGCTTTCTTCACCTCTTGTCTCCAACGGTGTGAGTTGTAGTACGCCTTCTCAGGTACTTGAGCCCAGGGCTCTTCCCAATGCCAATGGGCGCGCACCTGAGTGACCCTTTTGTACCTTCACCAGCTCAGAACTAGGATTCTCTTCCTTGTGTGGTTCAACAACCGTACCATCTACTTCCTGAGTTCTGAGCTGGCTCAGCTGTTTTCCCAATCCTTTTCCATATTTTTCTCTCAGTCCTACTGATCATCTCAGGTCTCTATTCTCCTCAAATATTCACCAGCTACTGTGCTGGGTGTGGTGTTGTTCTACTATCTAGTGGCTTTGAGCCTTTTCTATTCAGGTGTGACTCTTCTTCTTTGCTTTTTGTTTGTCTCATCTGAAATCTGAATCCTTTTCTATTCAGCTTAATTGCAACACTCCCATCCGCAGCTTTCAAGCACGCGCACATCAAAACTGCCAGGCCAAGTTATGTTGACCAGCTACCACAGGAAACTGCTACAGTCTCAATGCATATGTCAGGCATAAGTAATAAACTGACAGATGGAAAGAGGATGGTTGGAAACCTCTAGAAATTTAATAAAATGATAGATCAGTCAAACATAAAAAATAAAAGATAGAATAAAAATAATAATAATAATAGTAGTAACAGTTGTCACAAGAATGTCATTAACCAATGTTTAATGACCATAAAACTCCCCAGGAAAGTTCTCATAAAAATTAATAAAAATTACCAAGATATTCAGAGCTCAACAGGAAATCTATGAATGTCTGCCTCTGACCACTTTACTCAAACAAACGTAATAAAAAATTAGGAAATACGTCAGAACTCTAGTAGAGATAAAAAATTAACATCAAAACAAGTTCCAACCATAATTTCACCCATAGATATGAGACCAAGAGTCACCTCTGATTGAAAAAACTAAGGATGAGTGCCAAACTTGCCCTGGCCAGCCTGCTAGGCTTAGCCCAGCAGCAAAACACTCCCTTTGGGTCTTGGGAAGGCCCCTGGAGCCCAAAAAGGTATTTAGACAGTACCCCTTTTTGGTCAATTTGACCCCTGGAGCTTTTGAGATTGATCAAGACCCTCTGCTATCCATGATCAGGTGCTTATCAAGGGATGAGCAAGTGATGTATGGCCCAGGTCTGATCATTTAGTTATTGATCCTGAACCCTATTATGAATTCTAATGAAGAAGATCAACAAATCATCCCAACATTTGGTCTGAGACCCTTTCAATCCTACAATTCCTGCAGTAAGTTTGCCTGAAGATTAATTCAGATTAACTTGGTTTCTACCTGACTAGGATTTTGAGCTATTAAGCCCAGCCATACCTTCATTCCAATGGGTTTTTACCCCCTTTTTTTGAAGTAATTCTTAAGGGAACCAGTGTCCCAGGGTTTCAAATGACCCAAAGGGATCCCCTGAAGAGAGTCTGTTTAACTTTCAAGATCCCCAGATTTTTATAAGCTCTGGCCCCTCTTAAAAATATCAAAAAAACTTCTAACCAAACCCACTGAAACCTTGCACTTGCTTTCATTATCAATAAGCTTTTGGAGCATTATTTTATTTTTTTATTTTTTTTGAAAATATTCTTATTCCATCAATAAATCAATTTCTGTAGCTAAAGGACAGCAAGGTTCCTGAGATCAAGAAGCTGACATGTTATTTTTTTTTCAGGAATTTCACACCTCTACTTCTATACTTGGTTGATGGTAAAACCTGAAAAATTAATACAAAACCAATAATCTAATCATTTAATGACTTAAATAACCAAAGCAGTAGAAAAAGGCATGCACACTCAAACAATACCAATGTATTATGAGTAAAAAGCCACACCTTTAACAGTTATAAGAGGCAAGTGGCATGGCTTCAGATGAATGAATCTCAAAGGAGCTTTGCTTATAAATGAGCTCAAACCCTTTATATTATTCATATGCAAGGGTTACTACTCCAATTTAGACCTTCAACTCAACATTGGAGTTGACAATAAGATTATTAATTGATTATAAGACTAAATTCTACAGCCACAGTTAATCTACTCTCAAGATTAAGTTTAATGGGCTCATCAACTCTTGCCGTATTCTTTTACAAATAAATAATAATATGTCACTGATGGAGGGGCAAAAGTGTAAAGAACCTCCTCTTTTAAGGTAAAAGGAGCCCTCAAAGGGCTAAAAGATTCATGGGGGCAGTGAGCTAGGCTCTTGCTGATTTTGTCCTCTAGGGCTCAGAACCCCATTAGATCATACTCAATGAGAGATGGGGTACTCATATTCCTTGGGGAGGGTTTTCAAAGTAAATTTTCCATTTAAATCTGCAAATAGTCAATTAATTGATCCTAGGAATTGAACATCAGTTAAATGTAAAGTTTAGAAGTCCTAGAGAACCTCTCAGAATGATTAAATACCTCCCTTTAAAAATAGCTTGATAGCCTTAGCATGTGCTTATCTCTTAATTTCTAGTACCTTGGTGGACATTATACATATAGAGTATGTATGCTCTTGACCATTATATTACAAGGCTTATACCTTAAAGCTAAGCTCAGGGCCCTCTGAGTGGAAGATCTCAAGGCTAAGTGGAGTATATTACAGTATTAATACAACCCAAAGAGGGATAAGATTAAAATTATGCAATTTATCTATACAAAGTAGAGAGTATGGTTTAATATAATTACTATAAATGATTCCCAAAAGAATATAACACATTTGGAACTAATTTATCAATAGTTGGGACACATCTGAGTCCTCATTACTTGATTTAAAGTTATATTGGAACTTAATCTTGATAATATATATTATCAAGGTTTTAATTCTATAATCAAACCTCATAAAAACTTACTTACAATTTTTTTTTTTTTTTTTTTTTTTTAAAAAAAACACTTTCAATCAAAATTTCTGATACACTCAAAAGGACCTGTATCATCATTCATTCTTGTTTCTATGGTGGTTTGAACCAGTTAATTCAGTGTCAGATAATGGAAGATGCACTTGGTTCTTGACCACTATACCAACAGGAAATCTGAGTGATGCAGACATTTGGACAACTGAATTTGTCTTGTGGATGAAATTTTCTGTGTGATATTGGAAGGGTAAATGAGCCTGTAATCCATGTATACAACCTTTTGGTGGACCAATTTGTATTTGTGTGAGTTTGAGTGAGGTTCTATTTGATCAAGTATAATTTTATGAAAATTTAAAAGTTCTTTATAAGCTAGTGAAGGTGTCACTTGTTCAGGCTTGACAAGTCTGTGAAGCTGGATTTTGGTTGAAAAGGTTCAAATCTTGTTTTGAAGTTTTTTAAATTATCTTTCCTGTCACATGGTGTGTAAAGCATTTCTGGATGCCTGTTCAAGTTTGACTTGGCATGCGCCCAGCAGGACTTGGATTGGCACCCAGAGAGCTTGATTGGGTTGGGCTTGCGGGGTTAAAAACTTGGAACACAACCAAGCTCCCCTTGATGCCAATCAAAGCCAGTCGTGCTTGATCAACCAGCTGCTCTCCTCCAGACCTTTGATCCATTGAATCCATTTGGGAGGATTAGCATGTGATCGGAACCAGCCAATTGGAAATTTGAAATTGTTGCAAAAGTAGCACTAAGAGCCCATTTGAGATCCATAAGTATCTTGACAAAAACCACATGAGATGAAGGGTCTTACATGCATCCTGTTCCCCAACTTTCATGGATCCTTTAAACAGGGAAACCAGGAGCAAGCCTCTGATCATACAATCTTAGAGATTCCAAGTTTGAAAAATTAGTTTCATTGAAGAACATTGAGGAGACCTTTCACTCAAGAACTGAATGCCCTATTTAGTAATCCAGATTTGTTCCTCCATGGAATCATGAGGTTTTCCAACCAGAAAGGCAACCACTATTTTTTATGGAAAACTAAGCCTAGAGGCACTGGCCCTTATTTATTCCATGGCCTTAGAAAGCTTCTGAGGTGGGGTTCTAGGGCAATCAATCAGGGTGCCTGGGTATCATCCCACACCAGAAAGTGCATTTCCCTTGCAACAATGGATGGTTCCAGAAGACTTAGATTGGACCATTGGTGAGTGACCTTGTGACCTTCATCTTTAGACAAGATTAGAACATCAACTTTCACAGATGGTCAGGTGCTTGGAAATCTGCCTTGGAAAATTGGAAACAAATTTTTCAAAATCAAGAAACAGTTTCACCCTTCCCCAATGAAGCATCTAATGATAAAATTGACCAGCCAAATCAAATCAACATATGTACAAACAAATTGCACTTTTTTTTTTTTTTTAAAAAAAAAAGTACATACAACTGCAGAATGCGCTGTTCAAATGACTGCCTACCTCCTTCATATGATGTAGTAATTATTGTTTTAGCTTTTGACAATAATGCTGAAATAAATCAAATTTTGGCCTTCACAAGATGTATCCTGACACATGTCTGGATTTAATCTGGTTTATTCTTTATCATTTTTTTTTTCTTGAAAAATGAAAAAAAAATTCAAAACAACCAACTTTGATCAGAACCAAGACAAAATTGGTAAGGTTCCAATTAAACCTTGGCCAGGTTCCAAGAAGAATTTTCCAGGCGCCAAAATAACTTTGCTAGGCACCACGTGTGCTTTAGCAAATTTTCAAATGACTTTGGTTGGTGCCCAAATGGGCTTTACAGACCATATCTTGACGTATCAGTAGGTTTTGTGACATGGTTGATGGATTGGCATGCATATTACATATGCATGCATTTTCTTTGTGTGTTTTAAACCTTCTGTCATGGGTTCTTGTGATCATTTTGGCTCTGACAGCTAGGGGTGCAGCTGTCAGCCTGTGTAATGGCCATGGCCCAGCCTTGATGCAGCTGTGTGCAGGAATTATTGAGGGAAGGGCTGTGTGCATGTCTCAGGACTGTTTAAGGTGCACATGGCTGCATGTGGAAATTTGGACAGAAACACAAATAGTTCTATTAATCCTAAACTAAACAAAACACTCAGTTTCTGACTCAACTTTAGTCAGGTAACACATATGTGAATTTTTCATGTGAATGATTAAAATGGCTGAAAAGTGCTAACTTGGTCCTGTGGTTGCTTTGGACCAATTACTTGAATGGTTAAGGAGTGGAATTTGAGGGTAGGTTCAGCGGATTAAACTACCAAATTTTAGCTAGGGAATCCATTTATTTAATAATATGTTAGGAGTCCTCACTATTTATGTGAGCTATAATTGATTTTCATTTTAATTTTTATTTTTGGTACTTTTTTCAGCTGGATCTGTAATAGTAGCAGGCTAAAACTGACTGCTTGCTTTACTAAACCTATAGCACACCCAAAATCTTTAATCTTACTCACTCATTGCTGCTTACTCCACACTTGAGATGATCTTCAATTTTGACAGGTTCAGAGGGTTATAAGGTTTTCCTGAATATAAATTCTTACAAAGCTCTAGGAGGGTTAAATTTCCAACCAGATGGATATTTTACCTTTGAAATTTAAAGATAAGCTGTAATCATTTTGCAGCAAAGCTCATCAAATTTTGAATGGGAAAAGTTTCCTTCCATAAGATTTCTTTTTAGGTTGGATGGTGCAAATATTAAAAGAAATAATCCATATAAAATCTCCTGGTTTTAATTCAGTTTCCATGGTTGAAATTTCTTCAACTTTTTTCCTTTGTAATATGAATTTTCAGCTTTCAGTTTGGTTTGAATTCTCTCTTTCACAGATGATTCAAAAAGGTCAAGTTAATTTTTAAAATTCTGAGAAGGAGCTATATGGATAAAATCAAAATTTGGGTTCCTTTCATAGATATTTTGAAATGGTGATCATTTTTTTGAGGAACTGTAAGATTTTATGTATTCCAATTGTTATAGTGGAAGCAATTTGGTATAATCCCCTTTACTTTGCTGTTCTAAGGGTCAATGATAACATGTAACCAGCTCCCAAGATGTTTTTTTTGGTGAATAAACCACTGTTAATTAGTCAAAATAAATGATAGTAAAAGAAAAGAAGGAAGGAAAGAGACTAATGAACAGGGAATATTATTTCCAAGGCTTGTATTTATATAATTGCAAAACCACAGTGCCTCCTCTCTGAATTTTTACCCAGCCCACCATTGAAACAACAAGGGCCCACATAAAAAATAAATTTTTGCAAGGGGAAAATGTTGAAGTGATGGCAGAAGCAGTTTTTCAGCCTCCTGGATGCCAAGGTACCTGCTAACTTGTAGCTACCAGAGGTGATAGAGTAAAGAATAAATATATTATTAAATATTATTCAGAAATGATCCTTAAAAATATGGATAAAGCAAATGGAAGGTGAGTTGGTTTGGTAATTGATGAAGGATATCAATGAATAAATTAATACATAACTAAAAAGAGTGGTCACAGTAGTGTACTGGGGATCTTGAACACCTCTTCTTTAGGGAATTAAATTTGCAATCCATAAACCTGGTTACTTGAGAAACTTTAATAATAATTATTTAAAGGAATTGTTGCCCAAAGATACTATATATATATATATACATATATATATACATATATATATACATATATATACATATATATACATATATATACATACATATATATATATATATATATATATATACATATATATATATACATATATATATATATACATATATATATATATATATACATTATCTCAAAAAAATATATATGATGGAGTGGCAGAGACTTGTAGATATAATGCCAAAGCAGAGAGGAAACCAATAAATTACTGTTCAAGTATTTACTTCCAAAGTACCTGCAATCATTTATAATGTTTGGTGTTTAGTCTGTTGTGGGGTTAGAGGACTTTTAGCGGCATAAATTCATTTTAAAAGGGTTTGGGACAGGGAAAAATTATCATACTAAAGCCATATATCACTTCCTCATCTCTTATAAATACTTGATCACAATGGCATGGTGTCTGGATGTATATGTAACTGGGTCTGGGGTTTAATCATCATCAAAAAGATGTGCTTATTCATATCTTTTGGGTACCAGTCTGTCCTTCCAGGGGCTATAGGTTCCAAGGGGGACAGGTTCTGAGGCTTGCAGGGTAATAGGTAGTGAGTGGCCTAGCATGTATTCTAGGTGCTGTAGCACAGTTGGAGGATAGATCAGCAGGTTATGGGAACTATTTCCAGTAAAAAGTTGATATGTTGATTGGAAAAAGCACTCAATGATTCCTATGATGTCAGGTTATTCAACAATGACATGAGAAATTTATAGAGCTCATGGAAGTCATTGTTTTTGGAGATCCTAAAAACATTTTAATTTCATAAAAGTCAGGGTTATGTAACTTTGAGTGGTACTTAAGGTCATGTGAAGCTGTCATGACTGTAGTTCTGACACTCCTTCAAAGAACCTAATCCAACCCCTTCATCAGCCTCAAACTCATATCAAACTCAACTTCAATTACTCCTGTATCTTCCACTGGATAGTACTCCTGCATACCTAGCAGTCTCCATCTTCTCCTACCAGGTTCACCCTCTGGCTCTATGGTATGAGCTCTATGTCCATGTACACCTCACCAATGTGTCATGTGGTTCAGTAAACCTTCCCAGGCTCTCTAACTCCCTCTCTATGTCTTGGTACACCCTTTATCTCTTCTTAACCTAATTGGTATATGAGTTAGTACATATTAAACTTAGTATATAAATAGTACAGGGGAAGGGGAAGTAAGTCCTCCCACTGATTGGCCAAAATAAGTAGTTTGGTTTTTAGACACATTTTGAAGGCAAAATTTTCCAGTCCCAAAAAACCATAAATTAATTTAAAATTTTATGATAGTTTATTTTAGCATCTGTTCTTTAAGGTGGAAATTGATTGATGAGTTAAATCATCTCACTATCAATTGTTTAAAAATAATAAAAAAAGGTACAAAATAACCCAAGATAGATATTTTGGAAAAAGAAAAAATGAAGCCATCCTTTTGCAGTAAATGTTATTTTGAATATATTTAATTTTGGGGAAGAATAAGAATAGATCCATAAAAAAAATGAATAAAATTTAATTTTTCCATTCATGGGAAAAGAAAATTAGATTAATAGGGGGTATCAAAGTTAACCAAACCCGCCATTTTTTAATGGCGGGTTTCAATTCAAATCCGCCATTTCAAACCCGCCATTAAAAATCAAAAAACCCACTTATTTCAGATCAGACGTGTCAAAGTTAACCTGAAATAAGTGGGTTTTTTCAAATAAAGTATTTAAATGCTTCCACCACCTGTCCGCGTCATACACCCCTGTCTTCCCACCTCCTTCTACCTCCGACCTCATTGGAAAATTTTTTACCCCCACCCTCATCATAAAATTGATTGACCACTCTCATCACTTTATCACTCTCATCACTTGATCACTCTCATCCACTTCATTGCTCTCAAAACTTCATCGCTCTTAAAACTTCATCACTCTCATCACTTAACCGCTCTCATCACTTGATCACTCTCATCCACTTTATCGCTCTCAAAACTTCATCACTCTCATCACTTGATCACTCTCATCCACTTTATTGCTCTCAAAACTTCACCACTCTCATCACTTTATTGCTCTCATCACTTGCGTAGCCCGAACTCTTTCAAATGGCCCCTCAGCAAACCTCCCCCCACAAGTCCAACAAACCCAAGAGAACATTGCCAAGGAACTCCACAACAAAAAATCCTCCCCCATCAGCTTCCAAGGGCTCAAGTCAGCTCAAGAGAGCTGATCACATCATCCTGGTAAACTGGCTGAAAATTCCCTCCAACTAAAATGCCTGCTTTGGATCCAACAACAAAACACGTGTTGGCCGACCTCAATCCTCTAAGGTCAATGGTTATCTCCTGATGGCCAATGAACTCAAGAACAAAACAAAAGGTAGGCTGGATCTGTCATCCAAACAGATGAGGGAGCAGTTCAAAAACTATCAAGCCAAGTACAAAAAGGCCCACTCCATGTCTATCTCCACTGGCTTTGGTATCACCAACTTGGACAAAGCCAAAGGAATCAACTCGGTGGTTGATAAGTTGGACTCCATTTTTCCTTTTTATATTCAAATGGATGAAATCTTTGGAAAGAAGGCCAACATCACCCCCCTAGCTGCTTTTGATGCCCAACAATCTGATTCCGTTGATGCCAAGGACTTGGCTGGGGATGCTCAGCCTACCAACGGGGACCTTGATCAAACCTTGGCCTTGGAGTGGCCCCCATCTGATGACGAGGAGGATATTCAAACACAATCGGCTCCAATCACTTCTACTTTGGTATTGATTGATCAGTAAATCCCAACCTTGGACCCCTCACTTCCTTCTTTTGATTGCTCTCTTCCTGGGGCAGAACAACTGGAGAACTTGCCCAATGAGGACAATGTTATTCCTGGATCACCGTTGCCATCAAAATTGGCTCAAGTAAGGAACTAAATTGTTTTCGATTCTGTCTGGTTGCTCCTGACTGATTTACATTGTAAAAAAAAAGGCTCATCCATTTTTGATTGGCCAAAAACTCAAGCCAATGGGGCCTCCCACATCGCCTTCAAATACTAGTGAGGACTTTCAGACTCAAACCTCCTCTGCCAAGGGTAAGCAAAAGGCCTCCAATTCCATCAATGTCAACCCCAAAAGTCATCAAAAGAGGAGAAACACTTCCAGTTTTTCAGGCTTTGAAGAAATCATGGAGAAGCGAGATTCATGTAAGTTGATTGATTCAATATCCTTGATTTCAAAATCATGCTCATTGCCATTCCCCTCCAAAAAAACATGAAATCACAAATTGAATCAGATAAACTTCAGTTTGAAAAGCAAAAGTGGGATCGCCAACTGGCCATGGATTGTCAAAAGCAGCAAGCCGAGACTTTGGCTAATCAACAAAAATTGGATGCTGAGTGGAGGTTGAAACAAGCTGAGCTAGAGTTTCAAAAAGAGGAAAAGGAGAAGGATCGGCAGCAAGTGCAACTGGAAAAGGAGAGGGAACAACGGGCAAACAAAAAAAAGGATAAGGTATCAATAGCTTTGGCTTGCATTGGCAGTGGTAGATTGGTAGAAGAAATACAGCAGATTACTCAAATGCTGGGCTTGTAAATATATTTGCATGGATTAAAGAAAAAAAAATTATTTTTTACTAAAACAACGTTTGATAGCATTCTTAACCCCACCAATATACAAATATTTTTTGTTTTTATTGATATTTTTTTCTCTAGAGTAAATTTGGCCGTTTTTCATGTCCCTACAAGTGCTCTGAGTTTTTTTATTAATTTGGAGTGACATGGCCATTCTGGTATGGGTTGCTGTGTCCACAGCTGGAAAGGTACAGTGCTTGTACTTGTTCGCCGCCCAAACCATTTTGACTATACCTTTTTGCTTGAAATCAATTCCAAAGCCAAGGTCAGGAAAAACAAATTGACCGTCCAAAACTTGATATTCATCCATATCTTCAATAAGTCAACCATTTGATTTTTTGGTTGGGACCACAAGTAAAAAGGAATAGCCAGAGATGTTGCCTTTGTCAATATGAGGAGAATTGTAAAAAGAATCCAAGGTGAAAGTTAGGTGTGGGGAGCAATCAAAAGGTGTAGGCTTGGAACCAAATTCCAACAAAGAGAAAGAGGGGATGTTGCTATCCTTCATGGTATCACGGTTTGATTCAAAGGCAAGTTTGGCCAAATTACGACACATTTGTCCTAAAATATACTTTGTTGGCCTTCAAGTTGAGGACAGCGTACTCTTGAGGAGAAGATCTAATGGATGATTTCTTCACATAACGTCCGAATAACTCCAAAGGGTTCATCAATTTTTGCCAACCAATCACCCACATTTTTCCACCCCAAGATCTTGAGGGACCAACCGGGTTGACAAATTTTTTTGAACTGTGAAGGAATGTTGTCACAAAGTTGATATCTTTCTTATCTTTCTCAGATAGTCAATCCAAAGGCACAAATTCAATGACGGCAAAGAGAGCATGGTGATCAGATTGGTTGAGAACAATAACTTTTCCATGGTGGAAGAAGTGGAAAGCCCCAATTGTCTGTTTTGCTTGCTTAAATTCTTCCTGGGTGGGTTTTCAAGGGTTGTTTTTCTTTTCAGCCATGATAGCAGGGTACAGATCCAAAGGGCATAGCTTTTGTCTAGACCAGGCAAACTTTTCCTTGATCAAGTTGTCAGTCACTTCCAAAGAAATTTCCAAATCCCTCATTTGAGCCCTCCTTTTTCTAAGATTCCTCTGCTTGCCACCTCTCTTTATGTTTTTCATACCATCTCCTTCCATCTTTCTCCCTCCCAGGCACTTGCTGCACCCAAGGTGAGGATCAAGGTGAAATTTGAATGGATGTATAACATTTTGAGTTCGGTAGGCATTGAAGGAATCAATATCAAAAAAGGGGTTGGACAAAAAAAAAGACCGGTCAAACAAATAAAAAAAAAAAATGTCAGCAACGTTCTCATTATGGAAACGGTGGGATTAAAAAAATAAAAAAGAGATGAAAATCAACAATTCCTCTGCTTGCCACCTCTCTTTATGTTTTTCATACCATCTCCTTCCATATTTCTCCCTCCCAGGCACTTGCTGCACCCGAGGTGAGGATCAAGGTGAAATTTGAATGGATGTATAACATTTTGAGTTTGGTAGCCAGTGAAGGAATCAATAGATATCAAAAGAATAGAATTAGATGGGGAGGAGTGGTAATGATGAGGAGCCGCAGCCGGCATCATACTAGGCGAACCAGACTGTCCCAGGACGTAGCTTGGTTGGCATAAGACTTTAGAGAATGTGTTCTGGCCAAGCTTGAAAACCTAAAAAAAAAAAAAAAAAAAAAAAAACAACGGGGAAGTCAGTTCCTGTACCCTACAAAAACCCTGCATCGATTGGCCAATTGATCGCAAATCAATTGCTTGATTGATTGCCAATTGATTGGGCAATCAATTGCCAATTGATCGGGCAATCAATTGCCAATCGATTGCCAATCGATTGGGCAATTGATTGCCAATCGATTGATCGATTGATTTGCAATTGATTGGCAATTGATCGCTCGATTGATTGCGAATTGATTGGGCAATCAATCGCTCAATTGATTCACAATCAATCGAGCAATTGATTTGCAATTGATCAAGCAATCGATGGCCAATCAATTGTGAATTGATCGAGCGATTGATTGCTCGATCAATGAGAGGAGGAATTGGAGGAGGGGAGGGGCTCACCTTGAGGGATTGACCAAGGGATCCAGGGGGGGACTAAAGGTTGAATGATCAAAGGATCAGCAACTGGTGAGGGGAAGGAAGAGGAATAGGGTGGAGGGGGCTTACCAGGATTAGGAGGAGGGGATTCAGTGAGTGAGGTGAGATGAGGTGGTGGTGGTGAGTAAGGTGGTGGTGATGAGTGAGGTGGTTTGGTGAGGAGGAGGCAGGGTTTGACCGGTGAGTGAGTGGGGTGGATCCAGGGGGGGACTAAAGAATGAATGATCAAAGGATCAGCAACTGGTGAGGGGAAGGAGAAGGAAGAGGGTGGAGGGGGCTTACCAGGATTAGGAGGAGGGGATTCAGTGAGTGAGGTGAGATGAGGTGGTGGTGGTGAGTAAGGTGGTGGTGATGAGTGAGGTGGTTTGGTGAGGAGGAGGCAGGGTTTGACCGGTGAGTGAGTGGGGTGAGGTTGAAGGGGTTGAGTGGTGAGGGGGAGGGGGGTGGCAGGGTTTGAGGTGGAGGTGTTTTTGGATTCAAGTCCACTAAAAAAAAAATAAAAAAAAAAAACTCAGCCTATGAATCTTGGGTGAAAAACCAAAACCAAAAAAATACGGTGAAGGGAATTTTTACCAATTTCAAAATCAAAAATTACTCATCAAAGCGAGCAAGGGTGAGAGGAATAATCCGCTCTCTCATAGAAGAAGATGAGGGACCAGATGAGACAGGGATGACTTGAGGCGGATCAGGAATATCATCTTGGAATATTTTGTCCCATTCTTCTTTGATGTTGGCCAAAAGTTTGTGAAGGATTACACAAGTGATAATCCAGTTGATGAGGAACCTCATATCTTTGGAACATTGGAGCTGGTTTCGCATCTCCCGTAAGCTGGCCCATCTTCCTTTCAGAATTCCTATGGCATGCTCAATCCAAACTTGTGATTGGGCAAGATGATAGTTGAAATTGGTTTTTCCTTGATCATTGGATGAAACATTCCGGTATGCTGGAACTACATATTTCCCACTAGCATAAGCCAAATTGGCCAGAAGGTATTGATCTTGGTCAAAGTAGATCTCTGGTTGTTGGGCAATCGGCATCCAATTGAAAACATATGAATCATGACAAGAACCTGGAAGGCCAGCATGGAGGGAGATGAACTTCTTGTTGTTATTGCAAACAAGTTGTACTGCCACGGAGTATCTAAACAAAGAGATGGGACTTATTTGGTCAGTGTGTGATCCAAAGTTTTATCATAGCGATTGGAAAAGAAATGAATCAATTGCCTTTTTTTACGATCAAAATAGTGGTTGCCATCTAGGTTGGGTTTTTGACTCAAGGGGATGGTGGTTCCATCAACAAAACCAATGCAACCAGGAAAGCCTTCTGTCTCCATTACTTGAGATATCTCCTTGCGTTCTTCTTTGGTTGGCCATGAAAGGACCAAGCAACGGAAAGATAGGATAGCAATCATGACTCTTTTGGTGTATAAGTCAATGCTTCCGTAACTGACTGAGAATAGATTTTCCAATCGATGGATTGCTGCTCCATTTCCATTTGACCCCAATCTACAAAGAGCAACAGCAAGTTGGATGGCTGGATCGCGTTGAGGATTGCGAGAATTTTTCTGGAAGATGTGGTGGTCTTCAATCATTGCCAAAAGTTTCATGAAAGAAGGCAACACAGTTTGGAACAGTTGCTGGAAGCTTAAGTCAGGGATGAGATGAAGCTTTTGCCTTTCATACATAGGGTTATGGAGAGTGTGTATTCTTGGAACCATGTATTGCTTTGCCAACAGAGAACTCAAAGCTAACCAAGTTGATTACAAATCGGAGTCTGAATCAGAGTCTGAATGGGAGTCAAACAGTAGCAAAAGTTCAGTCAGCTTTTTTGCGTTTTCAACTTGCTGGCGGGATGTTTGATTGGACATGTTGAGAAAGGTGGTGAGTGATGTGGGGTGATGAGATGATGATGGGATTTGTGTGAAGATGGGTATGTGAAGGTATGTGAAAAACAATAGAGATGTGTGTGATGCAATGGATATGGGACTGGTATGGATTTGCTGATGTGGATGGGTGTTTTTGATGTGATGGATGGTGGATGGATGATGATGCATAAATGGCGGGTTTAATGGCGTGTTTGATGATTGAAATCCGCCATTTTCATGAAACACGCCATTTTGAAATACACCAGTTAGGGGGTATGTGTATTTCAGAAACCTGCCATTAATAATGGCGGGTTTTGTCAAAAAAAATGGCGGGTTTCTAATGGCGGGTTTGCTAAGTTTGATACGCCCTAATGTCATTTTTTTGTGCTTTTGATGATAATTTAATTAAATAATCAAGATGGGTATCTGATAAACCATAAAATTCAAACAAGAAATATTTCTGATGCTGTTTGAGTCCTGCAGTATGATTCCATTGGAATGTTTCCCATTTCTAAAGCTTCCAGAATTTGTCAAATTTTTTGATTTTGTTGGTTTTAAGGAGGGGCTGATACCATTGCTTGGAAACCAATTAAAATTGTCAAATGAAGTGAAATACTTTAGTGAATAAATCATCTTTATCTGATGAATGATTTCACACCTCAAGAAGAAAAGAAAAGTCCAAATTAAATGAAATGTTAAAATTTGAAACTGACTGAGAAAAAAATCTGAAAAACTTTTGAGGATAATCTTTTATTTATTTTTCAGGCAGAGATCCATCTATAGTCAAAAATGAAGGGTAAGAAATTTTTCACCTTTGTCATTTATAAACTGATTCAAAATGGTTTGATTTTAATTGAACTCATTCATTTTCCCATGATTTTTCAAAAACAATAAAATTTCCTGGTTTTTTCATTTCACACATCAGTTTGAAGACTTAATTCCCCCCTCTGTACATACTCTCCACTGTCTTTTCAGCCCATACTCCTCCAGATCATTACATGTCAAAACTTCCTGGACAGGCCCATCACCCAATCAGTCAACTACATACTCCAGTCCCATCAGGAAACATGTAATACCATTGGAAATCCAACCTGCAACACCAGACACTCATCTCTCAAGGCCTCCTTCTCAGCTATCACATATACTGGCCTCTCCTTCCCTCCTAGACTAATTCCCCCCAAAGAATTAGTATGGTGTATCAAGCCTTTCTGGGTGCCTGGCAAAGTTCTGGTTTTTTTTTTTTGTAAAGCACGCGTGGCGCCCAAAAAAGCCAGCTTGGAGCCTATCCAAGCAATATTGACACCTTTTCAAGCGCCAGTTGGCGCATCCCCAAATTGGCTTGGCGCCTTGCCAAGTTGGTTTGGGAATCAATCAAAGCTGGTCGCGCAAGCCATTCTCAACTATATTTTTTCTTGTTTTCTGACTTAAAAAGTTATTTTTTTTACTTTTTACTTTAAATACCTGTGAATACAATAATGACATGAATTAGTTTATTTTTTTATTTTAATTTTTTTGGAAAAAATAAAAAAAAAATAAAAAATAAATTAAAAAAAATATGATATCAAAATATTTTTTTTTTAAAAAAAAATGTTAAGGGTTTGCCAAGAGAGGGCCTGTAATAGGCTGTATCTCAAGGCAACTATGGTAAAATTTTCTCACATGAGAGAAATAATTCTGACTTTTTTCAGGAGTTATTGCCTCATTGATTCCAGAATTGATCTACTGAACAAGTTCAGCTTGATTTTTGGGTATTTTGCCGCGGATGTAAGATTTGATGGAATGGAATGAGTATTTGATAGGGTTGAGGAAGGGAGAATAAGGTGGAAGAAATTCAATATTGATTGATTTCAACTTTCTGAAATCAGATTGTAGATTGTCAAATCACCTCCAACAATGAATGGGAGCATTTTCCATAATGATGATGGAGTCTTGAGGAATTCAAGATGCCAATGATGAGAGAAACAAACAGAAATAATTGTTTCCTACACCTTTGGCCTTGGTCCCATCTGTTTTGTTGAGTTCTTGATACTCATAACTGTTTTCCAAAAGTGCCCCAATCAATATTATCTGTTTTAACTTTGGAACTAGGCTCAACACAGCCAGAATTCCTGCAAGAAAAAAAAAGAATTAGATCAAACCAAAAAATTGAAAAATTACAAAAAGAAAACAAACCTGAGGCAGAATAACCTTAGTCTCTACTTGAATGTAAGTCAAATCCTGCTTCATCAACATAAAATAAATTTTGATCCAAGTCCAGCCTGCGGCAATTAACAAAATTTTACAGCTGCTCAAGAAGATTGGGTCCATTCATGATGTTGGGATGTTTGTTACTTGCTTCCAGGTGACATCAACATCCTTGAGGATGTTGCTGATATCTTGAGTTGTGACTGTCATATCATGCTCATTCCTGAGGAAATTGGCCCTTTCCTTGAGGGTTGAGGTAGATTGTTGATTGACAAACATGAGGAGGTTGGAAAGTGCTTCATCCCAAAAGTTTGATGGGCCTTTCTTGTTGACCTTGACCAAATTTGGATAATCCTTCATGATCCTTTGAACCTGACAATGTGAGACATCAAAAGTTGAGACTGCCTCCTTCTGAGTCATTCCTTTTTCCAAGAAATTTGTTTGGACAAGTTCTTGCATCTTGTGCTTGATAATGGCATTTGATTGTCTCTATTTATGGGTAAGTTTCTTGTTATTGATTGTTCTCTTCCCTTCCAACTTCTTTTTAGCCTTGAGAATTTGTTCCTTCTGAAAATTCTTTTGATTCAATACTTCAAGTTGTTGAGCAAGTTCTCTTGCTTTGGCCTTGCACACTTTGATCTTGAGTTATTCAGGATTGGCCACATTGGGACCTTCATCCATCTGCAAGGTATTTAAACAAAAACAATCAATGATTAGAATCAAAGATATGAGGAAATTATTTCAGAAAAAAGGTTGAAAAAAAACTTACCTTTTTAAATAAATCAAGATTTGGGTTGGAGGTTGATCAAAGATGGCTTGAGGCTGGGGGTGCGCCCAGCTTTGATCTTGGCCAAGGCAAACTTGGTTGAGCGCCAAGTTTTTAACCCTGCAAGTTCCACCCAATCATGCCCGCTGGGCGCCCAACCAAGTCCCGCTGGGCGCATGCCAAGTCAAACTTGGCCAGGCGCCCAGATGGGCTTTATACACCATATACTACTTGTTGCTGGTTAGTCCCACTGCCATTAGGTGCTATCTCAGCACAAGAAATCCTTAGCCTGCTTAAATCATCTCACCTTTTCCCTTCCTGGTTTTACTCTTATAGGATTCAATAACCCCTTTTCCACAACCTCCTCCTGGACTTCTCCATTCCATCCTTCTATCTTCTCATCAATTTTAATCCTCCTCACATCTTCTTCCTTGTAATATCAACCAATCATCCTTGAGTTCTATGAGGAGTAGTGCCTGTGCCTTCAGCTCCTTGCATTCCAGGGGCAGTTGTGACAGAAGCTGATTATAGTTATTTTTGAAACCAGGACTATTTCCTAAAAAAATTTATGTAAAATAGTTCCTTTCAATTTTTATGTAGTCTGATTGGGTATCAAAACTCAAGGATGTTCTATGGGAAGTTTAATTTCCTGAAGCTGTCATAAATTTCATGGGAAGTGGATATTTAAGCCATTCACATCTGTAAGTAATGATTTAAAATTTTTACAGGTGTTTCATTAAGTAATTAATTTAAATTACTTCCTTTGGGATTTTATGTATTCTTTTTAAATATTTAACTTCATTGGGATCTTAAGTCCATTTTTCTTTCCAGGGATTCCCATTTATCTTTCAATGAACAGGGGATGTAGGTGTACCAAGCTGTTAATGACTCATTTTGACTTTTGAGGTTCTTTTATTTAAATGATTTACTTAGATGTGTCATTTTATTCTTTCTATGTATTTTTCTACTTTATTTCAATTTTTGGTAATGCTCTATCAGAGGAGAAATTTGATACATCTTCTTTATTTCTCTGTCTGGGTAGTAGCAGTTTTAAGCTGCCTTTCATGTTGCTGTTGTTGGAACTGTCACCTTGCATATTCCCACGGCTGTGTGACTTCTTGAAAACCTTGTTTATAGTTTGTTGACATGATTCTTCACATGAAATCTTCCATGCAAGTATGTAGCAGTTGCTGCTGTTTGTGGGTCACCTGCCCAGGGCTGCATTCCGGTTTGAAAAAATTTGTGCTGGTTTGTCAACTCAAGTCTCCACCTGAAATCTGCCACACAAGTATGTAGCATTTGAAGTTGCATGTGGGAGTTTTGACAAAATTCCTTTTTGTTGATAACTCCTAAAATTTACAGAATTCTCCAATTATCACTCAATTTAATCTGTGAGACCTTAACCTAAAATTTAATGTGAAATGTAGCAACTGGAAAAAAGGTGAACTGGTGGCTCCATAAAGTCTGGTTCATGTAATGTGTTAATTAAGATGGTTAAGGGGGTTGCAATTCAAGGGTAGGGTTCCTGAGTGACCCTACCTAAAATTAGTTAGGAAATCTAAGACAGAAACAATATTAGGGATTTTCCCACTCATTAGTAATGTTTGATTGTTTCTTTATTTTATTTATTTTTCTATTTTTTTCTTTTTATTATTTCTGGTACTTTGATATCTGGCTCAGGAATAGTAGAAAGCTGAAACAGTTAACAAACCCAGAACTGGGGATGAATAGAAGGAGGAAAGAATATTGGATTAATAGAAATTAAAATTTTCCTTTAGAGAAATAAACAATAATTTTGACAGGAAATATTGGTGAATAATCTTCAAACCAGGTTCTAATGAAAGAGGCCAATTAAAATGAGATAGAAAAAAATGGAGGGGGTAATTTTTAAAAAAGTTCCAAAATATCTTTGATAAATGTTTGGCAAAGCAGGTGAAAATAACTAAAATATTATCCCTCCCCATTTATCTAAAGTATATGGATTAATTCAAATAAGAAATCAAATAATTGAATTAAAATTTTGGATTAAAGGGAAAGTGAAGTGAAAGATGCTTTAAACAAAATTATTTTTTCTTAAATATAAAATTTTTGAAAATGTATATAATACACCAAATATTGCTTTTTAATTTGATTTAAATAAATCTGGAATTTTTATATGAAGATAAGGGAGAAAAAAATTGAATGAAATAACAGAATTCAAATATTTTAAAAAGGGATTAAGATTGAAAGTTTTTCAGCAGATATTTAAAATGGAAATCTTGAACCAATCAAGAAGATTCTTGAAGATTGTAGCCTGCTACCAAAATTTACAATAATTTTCAAACTTGTAACCATTTTATTCAACAAGTTACTTTGAATTTCCTATGTGAAAAATTGAATCAAGGACACAACTGAATAACCACTCAAGAAGATCTTTGATTTTAACAGGCTCCAGAGAAGATTAGTTTTTCCGTGGTATATCCTGTAACTGAAATCTATTCAAAAAATTGTAAATAATATATAGATAGAATTCCATTTTTGGGTTAAATATATTGTTTAGGTGTTTGTAGGCACAACCAATCTGATTTTTGAATTGGTAAAGTTTCTATGTAGAAAGCTTCCTGGTAATTTGGGTGGTTAAAGAATTGCAAGTGTGAAGCCATATAAAATCTCATACTTTTAATTTAGGCTCCAAAGCTGAAATCTTGTTTAATTCTTCCTGGTAAAAAGAAATAGCAAAGTTTATTTTGGCTCAAATTTACTGTTTATGGGATTGGATGATTGAAATTTGTTTTGTTGATGGTTGAAAAGATGCTTTATGAAATTTATTTGATTTTTGGTTTCCTCCACAAATACGTTTGAAGGGAAAATGATTTTTTAATTAATTAGTGGAATTTCTTTACAAAAAATTTGTTAATTGAAGCCACTGTGATCAGTTTAATTTTTTTGGTAATTTACATAAATTGAAACACAATTTCCTTAAAATTGATTGAATTGTTTGGGTTTCTCATCCATTTCTGGGAGCTACGCCATTGATAAATTAAGATTTATCTTGAAATTTTGGCCTAGTAGAGTTTAAAAGCTTGAGAAAAATAGGTTTTCATTATTTCTGATAATATCATTAGGCAGAATTTGATTTCAAAAGAAAATTTCTATATGAACAGATTAGAAAGATCTTTCAAACAGGCAATAGCCTCTCTTCAAAGAAAAATAACCATCTTTGAAAACCAATCTACCATCACTAGGATAGTATCATATACATCAGAAAGATTTAATTTATAAATGAACTCAATGAAGAGATAATTTCATGGAATTTCAGGATTGGAAGCATCAAAAGTGGCCTAAACCTGTTCTGATTTTATGATTTTTTATTTTTGCAATCATAGAAATAGCTAACATGTTATTTTACTTCCATAGTTATACAAGGACAAGAGAAGTCTTGAGAAATCAACTTTTAGGCTTTATGCTGAATATTTTGACCACAAATCAGAGTATAATTCCAGGATTAAGAGATATCTAAGGCTAGTAAATGTTCTTGTATTCTTGTTTGATAAGAGCTCATATTTACTAATAGGGCAATCCTTATACTTAGATTTTATAATATTTTAGTTTGAAAAATTTTAGATTGTTCAATTAATATTCTCAATGTTGGAGAAATGATTTTCAATATCTCCTGCAGTGATTTTTAAATGGGCAGACTGATCTGAGAAAATGTTTTGAATTTTTACAAGATTATTTTTAGAGAAGGTGCTGCCTCCCTTGCAATAATTGTTTTTCCAAATTGACAGAAAATCAGGAATTAATGCATTTTTTCCATTGAAATAACTTATGTTTAAGTTGAAATTAAATTGGCAATTTGCCCAACATTTGTTTCTACAAGATAGAACTTCTATTTTCATGAAATACTAAAGATAATTATGGTAATTTGTGACCTCAAAAGGCTCTTCAAAACTTTTAAGTCATGAATTTAACTTCTTCAAGCAGTGAAAAATTGAAATAATTTCATTTCCATGAATTGTATATTTTAACCCAGCAGATAGAAATTTAAATAATTCAAAAGCCCCAGGATGAAATAAATTGGATTAAGAGGAAAATTGGAAATGAAATCTACCATTTTTTATCTGCTTTCATATTTTTTGAAAATATTTCTGGCCATCTTTTCAAAATGAGAAAGGATGGGTTGCAAATCTAACATGTTCTTCAGAGCTTTAAACTCAAAATAATCTTTTTCCATGATGAATGATTTGATTTAATTTCAAAAAAGGTTAGTGATGTTAGCAACAGTTTTTGGAATATTATGGCTTATCAGAGTTAACCACACCTGCCATTTTTTAATGGCCTGTTTCAAACCACATCTGCCATTAAAAATCAAGAGAACCCACTTATTTCACATCATCAGATGTGTCAGAGTTACCTCAAAATGAATGGGGTTTTTCAGATAAAGTATTTCAAGGCTTTCACCACCTCAAAAAAACATCAGTCCACATCATACACACCTGGTTCCAACCTCACCTCCTTCTACCTCTGACCTCATTGGAAAAATTCTACCTCCCTCCTCATTGGAAAAATCTGATTCATCATTCTCATCACTTTATCACTCTCAACACTTCATCACTTGATCACTCTAATTAATTGATTGATCTTTTCACTTGATCACTTTCATCACTTTATTGATCTTTTCACTTCATCAATCTCATCACTTATACCTCCAACCTCATTGGAAAAATCCTACATCCAACTCATCAGAAAAAATCACTGTATAACTCTTGTCACTTCATCACTCTCATCCCTTTATTTCCCTCATCTCTTCATTGCTTCATCTTGAATCCCACAATTGCTCTCCTCATCAATTAATCAGTCTTTTCATTTAATTGCTCTTACTCTTTTCAAAAGCCCCCCCAGAAAATATCCCCCTGCAAGTCTACACAAAAATCAAATACACCAAAGCAAACATCACCAAGGAACTCTAAAAAAAACAATCCCTGCCCATCAGCTTCCAAAGGCTCAAGTCAGCTCAAGTGATCTGATCAAATAATCCTGGTAAACTGGCTCAAAATTCTCTCCAACTATGATGGTTGCATTTGATCCAAAAATGAAACACAAGTTGGCCAACCTCAATCCTCTAAGGTTAATGGTTATCTCCTGATGGCCAATGAACTAAAGAATAAAACCAAAGGTAACCTTGATCTTTCATAAAAAAAGATCAGGGAGCAATTTATGAATTATCAAGCCAATTAAAAAAAGGCCCACTCAATTTAAATCTCCACTGGCTTTGGTATCAAGGACTTCAATAGAGGCAAGGGAATCAACTTGGTGGGGGATAAATTGGAACCAATTTTTCCTTTTTGAATTGAAATGGATGAAATAGTTTTGAGAGAAGGCCAAAATCACCCGGTTAGCTGCTTTTGAAGCCCAAGAATCCAATTAATTGGATGCTGAGGACTTGGCTGTGGATTCTCAGCCTAGCAATGATGATCCTGATGAAACTTTTGAGTGGCCCCAATCTGATGCCAAGGTGGATATTCCAACATAATCAGCTCCAATCATGTCTTTATTTGCATAAATAAATGATTCAAACCCTTCCTTGGACCCCTCACTTAATGCTTTGGAGTGCTCTCTTCCTTGGGTGGAAGAAATAAACAACTTTGCCAATGAGGAGTAATTTATTCCAGTATTTCCATTACACTAAACATATGTTCAAGTAAGGAAGCAATTTCTTTTCTTTTATTTCCAGTTAATCCTGACTGATTTAGATTGTAAAAAAAACAGGCTCATCCTTTTCCAAATTGCCAAAACCTCAAAAAAATGGGGCCTCCCACATTGCCTTCAAATAATAGTGATGAATTTCAGACAAAAAGCTCAACTGCAAAGGGAAAGCAAAAGGCCTCCAATTCAATAAATTTCAAGCCCAAAAGTCATCAAAAGAGGAGGAACACTTCCAATTTTTCGGGCTTTGAAGATATCATGGAGAAGCAAGATTCAATTAAGTGCATTGATTGAATCTCCTTTCCCTCAAAATAAAGCTCATTGCTATTCCCCTCCAAAAATTCAGTGAAATCACAAATTGAATCTGAAAAATTTGGAATTTGAAAAGCAAATGATCTTCTGTTTGGCCTGTTAAAACTCTTCAGGGGAGCGTTTTTTACTATTCCTTTTGTTTGGCAACAATGGTGGGATACAGATCCAAAGGTTTTAGTTTTTGCGCAGAACACACAAACTTTTCATCAATCCCTTCCTTGGCTACTTCCAACAAGATTTCAGAATCCCTCATTTCAGCCCTCTTTTGCTGGAAAGCCCTATTCTTTCCACCTCTCTGTATTTTTATCAAATCATCTCCTCACATCCAAATACTTTGATTGGGGTAAGGATCAAGAAAGGATTCAATTTATTGTGTAGCATTCTGAGTTTAGTGGGAGAAGAGTTGGCAGTCCAGAAAAAGGGTGGTTTTAGAAGGAACAAGGGGTCAAAAGCATGTTTTGCATTGCATAGAATCAACAAAAGAAAGCCCAAAAAAATATCATTAGTCATGTTATAATAGAGGTAGATGATCAACAAACAAAGAAAGAAAAAAAATGGTCAGCTCAATTTTTTAATCATTGGTTTCATAGAATAAATGGGAGGAGGAGGAGGAGAAGGGGGGGACAATTTATTGATTGCTAATCAATCATTTGATCAAGGAGGAGGAGGAGGAGGAGGAGAAGGGGGGGGGAAATGGATTAACCGATTGATTGATGAGGAGGGGTAAGGATTATCAAGCTTACTTCTAGGGGGCATGGAGGGCTCCTGCCAGTGGGAGACTGATTGCAGGAATAGGGTTGACAGGGTGTTGATTCATTTTATTGAAGCCAGTTAATTTTTGATTCTGTCCAAGGTGGAATTGCTTCTGGGATATGAAACTTGTGTCTCCCTTGCCTTGTACTAGTTTCCTATGAGATGGGGAATTTGCAAGATTTGAATCAGATTGTGATGGAAATGAATTTATGGCCAAGTCAGTCTGTTCTGGGCTACCTTCTATCTCTCAGCCAGTGGTTGATGTGTACTCACATGGTCATGGTTTAGCTGGGCTGAACAGGCAGAGTGCAACAAAAAGATGGTAACTGTAATGAAAGATGTTACCAAGGTCATTAGAAAGTCCTTTCTGCATATTTTAACAGACAAACAAGGATGATGCAATCAGAGGCAATCAAACAATGGGGTTCATTGATTGGTAGATGGTCATGATCCTGGTTGAGGGTGATCTGAGCCAAACAAGTGCCCAACAATTTGAGGTTTAAATCTTTTGAATCAAGTAGAGATTGTTTCAATGGAAACATCTTAGATAGGATGAGAAGAAGAATGAGATCAGAGGAAGGGAAGTAGAAGATGGGTGATTTCTAGCAAGTGTTGGTGATGGCTGATGAGGATATTGTGCCTATTGAGTTCTGGAGATGGTGAAATTTTTTACATCCAAGCTATAGTTGACCATCTTGAGGATTTGTTGAAACTTTTGATGGAAGTAAAATCAGATGAGGAGACTTGCTCCTCAAGGAATGAGGTAGAATCCAATAGGACAAGAAATTATTTGGTGATCAAACACCTCAGGAGTTTTTATAAAAGAGGTCAGATTGAGCCAATAAATAAATTGATCTGATTAGTCTTTATCTGTTTGGGGATTTGAAGGAGAAGGAATTGAAATAGAGAAAGAGAGAGAGAGAGAGATAGGGAAAAAAATTTGCATACAATAATCAATCCATCATTTTCTGTTCCAATCAATTGTTTGTTCATCAAAAGCCTCATGAGTTTTTCTAGTAGTGTTTGGATTGAGACAATAAATGTACAATCATTGATCCATTTTCTTCTTTTCTGATTCTTGGGAATTGAGTTGGAGTCTGAAAAAGGCTCTGGCCGGCCATCTATCTCCCCCTTGGGTTGCTCAGGGTCCTTTTTGGCTTGGACAGTATCAAGGGAGGTTGGGAGGGAGTGAGACAGATTGTTTTTGATGAAAATCAGCATTATTTTTTCTTATAACACTTTGATCCCCCAACCAAAATTAAAATAAATAAATCACATCAATTGAACCTTATTAGAAGCTTGCTCATCTTTTCCAAACACAAGTGCTTCTGGTTGGGCAAAAAAAATGGACAAGAGAATTTGGTGATGGTGGCCTCCTCAAATTGGGTTCAAGGTGTAAAACAGGTGCCATAAAATCACATGGAATCAATTTTGTACCTTTGTGGATTAATTGAATAGAGATTTGAGCAAAAAACATGATTTCCTGCCTTGAGTTCTAAATCAGATGAGTATAAAAGGATTGAGAATTGCAGGAGACAATCAAGGAGCAATTGGATGTGTTGCAGTTGGAGGGGGTGGAGGAGAGACCAGTGAGGATGGTGGAGGATGATGTGGTATTTTTGGAGGTTTGGATGGAAGTGGTGGAGGATGAATGAGATTTGAAACTTGAGGAGGAGTATCTTGATGGGTGAGGATGATGAATATGATGATGATGATCTGGGGGGAGTGAATCCTCAAATCAGGGTTTATTGAATAAGTCAAAGAAGCTCAGCATGACTTCCTGATTTGCTGATGTGGAGGTGTGGAGGTGTGGATGGGTGTTTTGCATGCAATAGATTGTGAATGGATGATGATGCATAAATGAAAGATTTTATGTTTGAAATCCACCATTTTAATGAAACATGTCATTTTGAAATACACAAGTTAGGGAGTATGTGTATTCCAGAAACCTGCCATTAAAAGTGGTGATTTTGGTCAAACAAATGATGTGTTTCTAATGGCAGTTTTGCAGAATCTTATATGCCCTATTGAATTTATAGACTGAAGATAATGCTGGCCATTTTGGAATTTACCAGTATTTGGCTGGGTTGATTTAAATAACTTCTTGCAAAAGTAATAACCCCAAGAAAATGAAGTGTGCTTTTGGGAAACTTGAACTTTGAGATTTTATAAAATAATGTTTTCTTTTAGAATTTTTCAAAAAATTCTCAGAAATGAAGGATTTGATATCTAATTTTCTTCAATTGTGTGATTCTATTTTGAAGATACAATGCAACAAATATATCAAAAAGATCTTAGAAAATTTCCTTGAAAAACTTTGAAGAATGAAGTGGCATTGCAGAGGCCAAAAATGATAAAAGTATCATCATATCTTCCAAAGAAATTTATCAAAACAGCCAAATATCCATGAAAATTGGCTATTTGAACTAATTTATAGGCTCCTCAATTTTCTAAATTTGATAAATGAGTAGCTCTGTTAAAAAAAAGGAGAGTTGCAACATAGGTGGTATTTGATTTGAATTTCTCTGTGTTACCTGATTCAGTTTACTATATTCAACACACAGATTAAATCTGGTATATTTATTGGGAATTCAATCTACAGGAGATCAAGTTTTCAAATGGCTTTTTCAAAGAAATTCTTTTGCTACATTTTCTGCTATATAGTCTAAATGTTTGAAGATTATTGGTCTGCAAGAGGGTCAACATGAACTTGTGGTGGATCTTGTCCTTTGTTTTTGATCTCAAAATTTTATGGATTGTTCAGAGGTTTTTCATTAGGCTTTAAAGCTCAAAAAAATTAGCACAGTCATGATAAGTGGGAATTAAAGAGTATTTGATTATTACTAAATATTATATTTTTTTATCTTCTTTGAGTATTGAATTTGAAGTATTAGAGGGATTAGAAATGATTAAAAAGCTAAGAATAAAAACTTTAATACTTGCTTTTTTCTATTCAAACAAAATATAATGACTCTGTTCTTCTAGATAAGAAATAACTCCTAAATAACTCAAAGAAAAATCTTTGGACTGGAATTCAGGATATTGCAGATCTCTGGAAGTAAATCTGTGATCCACTTAAATGAAATTTTTTTCCAGGATGTTTAATTACTGTTTGAATGAAGAGATAGAATCCTTTATGTTTTTGAATTTAGAATCTTAATTACTCCTTCTTGCCAGTTAACATCAGAATTCCAATTTACTGGGAGTTTTTGGCCTAGAATGGTATGACCCATTCCAGGTATTTCCAAGACAAATGATTGCCATTTGAAGGTGAGGGAACATGAAAAAAGAAGATTTACAACTTTCACAATTATTGGAAAACCAATTATATTTCTTGGATGCAGTACTTAATAAATATTTGATAAACCTTTCTATCTCAAAAAACAAAATACTTTGGAAATAAAAAATGCTAAGTGTATGAAAGAAAGAGTGACACCTAAATCAAGAAAAAAAATGTAAGTTGTGCTATGGGAATGGAAGATTACAAATCTGTAACTTGCATTGTTAATTGTCTCATATGTTTGGAGGTTGAATTGTGTGAGTTGTTATAATTTTTAATCTCATTTGTGAGTGAAAAGAAAAATGAAATCAACTTTTTTTACCTATATTTGACTTGATATTTTTTCTTAGCACAACTTTTAAGATCATTATCCCCTGAAAATTATTTACAAAACCTGCCTTCTCTCTCCTTCCAATTTTCAATTTTTAATAAACCTGGTCTATTTTCCCAGGAAGCTTGAAGTTTTTCTTGAGTCTTGTGCTTTTTTTAGCTGAGTTAAAAGGAAAATTTTGTTTTTAATTCTTTCAGTTCTTTGATTATTGTAATGAATTTTGATTAGTTTTTAAATTCAAAATTGATTTCTTGGTTTGCTTCAAGATATGTTGCAGCTCTGTGATAACAGGAAACTTGCAGCCCTTTAGATACAGAGAGTGACACGGTGAAAGAATAATAATATTCTTAAGAATTAAAATAGACCAATCTCCAAAAGGATTTATATGATTGGTGAATAGTGCAAGGTTTATATGGTTTGGTTGAAGGTTTTTCAATATGGTTAGCAATTATATTTGAAGAGGGGCAACAGTTTATACAGACTGCAAGTCTTAAAAACCTTGCTTCAGGAGATTAAATTTGAATCTTGTACCCTGGAATATGTGAACCTTTTGAATTAACAAGAAGGAGGTATTACCCACTAAAATGGTGGTATTACCAGTCTCTGGTAGCACAAAAGTCAGAGAAGGAAGCAAATAAATTACCTCTTTGAGTAATTACTTACAGGTTACCTGCAGTTATTCACACTTGGAAGGTTTCAAATCTAAGGTGGGTGTTTTAAAAATTTATCTTCCATGAAAACAACAATGATGGTGGAATTGAATTTAATATGAATTCAGACCAAGGCCATAAATCACTTGCTTATCTCTTATAAGCCCTTGAATAACAGTTGGCACAGTTTCTGTTATGATATCTGGTAAAATCTGGGCGGAAAATATGCCAAATAAGGCGCTGTATAAATACATTATGGGCGTTAAAGGAGCTTCTTCAGGGCATGTAGAGAGGAAAATACATATTTGGGGAGGCTAGCAGGGCTATCAGGCCTGGGTTAGCATTTCAAATTCACAAGCTGCTGTGGAAGTGCAGGAGAGTTTATGTGAAGAGATGAAGTGCAGAGTTTCAAGAGTCTGCTGCATTATGGGGTTGTGGGAGTGCGGGAGTTTTGTCCATTTATTTCATATGTTATTTTTGTCACTTTTAACAGGTTGATTGGTAAATAGCAGAAAGCTGAAAATATTCCCTTTTTGATATCCATTATCAATCTCAATTCAACAGTTTATTGAGTGCCAAATTTTTGTGAGCTTTTTCCAGCAACAGAAACTACTTTGGACAGAAAATCCAGTAAAATATTTTGAAAAAAAGATATTAATGTGTTATTGTTTAATTCAAGACTAAAAATTTTGAAGATGAAAATTTAAATCAAATCCCTGCTATTTCCCTTTACTACCAGATTATTTAGCTTTTAATTGGTTTTTCAAAGTAAATTAGTTTTTCCAAAAGGTTCAAATATTTTCTTCTCATTTTTTTTTTCTATTTTTTGAGGACACAAGACAAGATGGTTGTTTATAGATTTTTGAGGTATGGCTCCAAAAACAGCTAAGCTCTACTTCCTAATGAGAAAAAAACCTAAATAAAACTTCTCTGGTTGTATTTTGATTTATTATGTAAATTCAAGAATGTGCTTTTACAATATTGGAAATAAGAAATAATTTTATGAGGGTTTTCTCCTTTACAGTGATCTGCCTTTTTCATGACAGTATTCAACAAAATCAAACCTCTATTAGCTTCCTTTGAATGATTTTGTTTAAGGCCTTTGAAAAAGGGTGGTTAGACTTGGAATTCATACTTCTAAAAGGGTGAGATCAAAATTCTTTTTGGCCAAGTTGAGCCAGGTGAACTTGAAGTTTAATGGATAGTGTCCATGTAGGATTTTTTGGGGCATTATTAAATTTGAAACCCCAGGTTGCAAATGATTTTCAAACAGCTGTTTTCAAACCATTTGAGTCATGAAACACAATTTGAAACCCATTTGATTTGTGAGACACCATTTGCAACCCATTTGAGTTGTGAACAACACTTTTGGCCCATTTGGGGGAAAATAGCCCCAAATGTACCAATCTATGGGGTAATTGTGGTTACCTAGGCACCCCAAATTAAATCTTTTATAACTTTGGGGGGATTAGGACCCCTTTAAAAATTTAATAAAATAAAATAAAAAAACTTTTCAATGGAGTTTGAAATCTTTCTGTTGGAATCTCCGGGAGAGAGGGGGCCATCAGAACCCTCAGGGACCCTGTGTCAATGACCTGAAGGGGCGGTGCGCATCTATGAGATGTTGCAAGCTGAGGGAAAACCCTGCGGGGATTGTCAACCAGATCAATGACGGCCGTCTTTCAACTACAATCTCTGTTTTCAGATTATCTTTATAGCCTCATTCTCTGTTTCTTGTCCTTTTTCTTGTACGTTTCTTCTTTTCTTGTCTGTTTCTTCTTTTCTTTTTCTTTTCTTCTTATTGTTGTCTCCACATTCTCCTCTTTGTTGTTATCATTCCCTTCTCACTCCTCACCAACCAAGCTCAACTGCAATGACCAATCCCATGGCCTCTTCACCACCAACCTCAACCTCAACTCATGCTCAGCAAATCCATTGGACATCATTGCTGTCTGCCTTATGAGATCACAATTGACTCACCTCACTTAATCCCACAGTGCTGACCCATCTTAACCATAGCTCACTACCGCCTGAGCACGGAAATCTTCATCTAAACCTCTGCTTTGAGTCACAACCCTCTAATCAAACTTTCCTCAGACAGCAAGCATCATTCCTGGCCTTCTTCATCTTGTTTGCCATGCTTGATTCATCATCTCTGGTTCTCCTCTGTTGTGATCTGACTGAGCATGTTGCTTGCAATTAGTCTCCAGCTTTTGTGTCAATTCAATTTCATTTCTTTTATCATGGTTAAAAGCCAAAAGGCAACTCACCTACCTACTGCCAAAGCTGGAGATCTCTCTAACATGGGCATAATGGAAATCTTTTGTCAGAAAATTTTCAATACTGCCCTCAAGACCATTCCGCTCCTTGGTGACAAGAACTATGGGATCTGGAAGGACAAGATGGATGCAATACTTGATGTAAGGGGATTCTCCCTGGCCATAAACAACAAGAACTCCATACTCAAACACTCCATCAATGATGAAATCAAACTTCCACTCATCTCCAAACTTGACTCATCCACTCACAACAACATATCAACACCAGAAAAACATAACTCTACAAAACTGCTTTGGAAGGCCATCATTGAAAAATTTGCCTCCTCTCAAGCGTCAAACAGGGATTGAGTATTAAATAGGTTTCTCTACCTCTCCTTCAGCACTGATAGCATCACCAACTTCACCACTTCTATCAAGGTCAGCCTCAAGAAGATGGGAGAGGTTGGTATCAAACTTCCTGACAAATTTTTTGCCTATCTCCTCCTTTTTAAACTTCCCCCATCAATGGATGACTTCAAGAGGCATATCATGCACTCAGACAAAGACCTCTCTGTTGAGTTTGTCCTTAACCACCTCACGCAAATCAAAAAAAAATCACTAGCCCAGTCGTCTGCCTCCTCCTCCAAGTCAAAGGGAGATGTTACTGTACAGGGAAAAGCCAGCTTGGCAAGAGTGTTGCAAGTCATCCAAACCCAAGCAATGCATAGAAGGTTACCAACACCCTGGCCAAAAAAAGAACCACTCTGCTCAAGCCTGCTGGCATCTTCACACCGAGGTAGCTCCAGATTGGTGGAGAGACAATCTTTCAGCTCTCTGATACCAGGAACCTTGCAGTCCTTTAGCTACAGAGAGTGATAAAAATACTGGAATAATAATAATAATAATTATTCCAAAAATGAACGCTTAGAGGCTCAAAAAAATAATACAATAAGAGCAGTTGCAAGGTTTAATTGTTTTGGTAATAAAAGGTTTTCAATATGTATATAAAAGAGGGGCCACAGTATTATACTACTGGGGATCTTTACAGAAAAAGCAACCTCTCTTCAAGGGGCCTCCTTAGGCAGTTTAAGAACCTTGGAATGAAGATGGGTGCCTTAGAAAGGGCTTATTCCACTAATAGACGGGCATAACAGGACAATGGCCTAGACAGGAAAGGAAAAACTCACTCTGAGCACTTTATCACAAAAATCCTGCAATAATAGGAAGGGTTTCAGAGCAGATGGGGTGGATTGCTTGACTAAACTTCAAGGGTTGATTGGTTTTAAGAAATAATTGATAATACTACAGACTTGGTCATAAATCACTTTCTTGGATTCTTCATAAGCACTTGAATAACAATGACACAGTGTCTGATTGATAATAATAATTCCTGGTAAACTGATGATGGAATAATGGATCCAAAGAGGTCTGTATAAATACCTTTTTGGGGTGATTTTGAGCTTCTCAGGGCACTTAGAGAGGGTTCTGCTCATGGGCTGAGGCTGGAAAGCCATTCAGAGAAAGATTAGCACGTCCACTTGGTGCTATTAATTAGCTGACCTTAGATCTGCTGGATTTTTGTACTATTTTAGCCACAGGATCTGTTAATCTGTTATGGCGTATATTTGATCATTCTACACTCATCCTTCATTTGTAGTATTAGTATTGCTTTAAAGTGAACAGATGTTACCGTTTAATAATGTTCCCGCATCTGCTGATCACTTAGATAATTTTTAATAATTTTTATGAACACTCCTTGTAGTGTTCCGTGGTCTTCAAAGATCAGAGTCAATGATTTACGTGGTAATCCTTGATCTTTAATTTATTATTAAAAAATGTTCTAAACTTAATTTTTATTAATTTTAATTAAGTTTTTATTTTTTTGAATTATTACTAATGCATTTGTCAACTTGTTACATATGCCAGGCAACCCTAATTAGGTTGTAGCTCTTCTGAGCGGTACCTGGTTGTCAGATTAGTCACAACGGATCTGGGCGCCGGGATCAGTCAGTTCAGATGCGCAGGGGGTGGGATCCGCTGCGTGCGTGGCAGAATTAGCTGCGCGCGGGTCTTCAGTACGTGGGATACTGCTACTATGAGTACATAGGGGTATGTAATGATGTGGGGCTGCGCGCGGGAATTGCAACATAACACATTTCTGTATGTAACTCCTAAAATATACACAACACCTCAATTCTGAGTGAATTTAAGGTGTAAACTCTATACGTGACAAAATGTGTGAAATGTTAAAATGGCAAAAAGGTGCCATACTGGTGTTGTAATTTTCATTACTTTTCTTTTTAATTATTTTAAAATTGTAAGGACTTGGATTTCAAGGGTGGGGTCAGTGAGTGACCCTACCTAATTTTGGGTGGGGAATTCATTTCTTCTATAATATTTATGGATTTCTCACTCCTTCTTTTGTTAATTTAGATATTCTTTTTTCTTATATTTTTGTGTTGCTATGACAGGTTGCTCTGTACATAGTAGCAAGCTGACACAATCAAGCCAAGTGGAAGGCCAAAAAGGGTTCCACCAAGGAAAAATCAAACTTAACTCCCTCAGCTCACTACCTGGCCCTTTTGCACCAGTGGATAGAGCATGGCAACACCAACCAGCAATTGCTACTCAACAGTGGCGCATCAGTCCATATGATCAATGACAGCTGTTACTTTGTCAAAATGGAACCCTACTCCGGCAATCCTATCAAGACTGGAAAGGAAGGAGCCAAACTGCCCATCAAAGGAAGAGGAGTCTCTGTGCTCCATTGGAAGGACTTTATGCTTAGACTCACTGACACCTTTTATGTTCCTGACGCCACAATCAATCTCATCAGCTTGGGAGCTCCCAATGCAAAGGGATGCTTGATCCACTCAGAGCAAGACCAATTATCCATCTCACACCAATACCAACCAATTCTCCGCAGAACTATCATACATAATCTCTACACTCTTCCAACACCATCTCAAAAGACCAGAAACAAACTGGTCTCCCATGTTTCAACCATCTCAGGGTCACCAAGAGATGAGCTCATCAAAATCCATTGGAAGTACAGACATGCATCTTTCTCCAGACTGGCAACACTCACTCAACACACCCCTCAAGATGTCAAGGCAAAATTTCAGTGCCTTGACTGTGCAACAAGCAAGATAACCAAATCAGCCTTCCGCAAATCATCCAAAAGATCCAACAAAGTTCTTGAGCTGATTCACCTCAATCTGATAGGACCAATTTGACCAATCTCTAAAATCAACCATCAATATATCCTCATGCTTGTGGAAAACGCCACTGGATACCTTGCAGCCTTCCCCATAACTTCCAAGGACAAGACCACCAACATCTTGATTGAACTAATTGAGAAAGAAAAAAAATGGGAAGGCTATTACCCCCTAGAAGTATGCTCTGATGGAGGCACCAAATTTGTCAAATCCAAGTTCACGTCATATCTTGAAGAGAGAAATATCACTCAAATCATCTTCAAAACTCATCACCCCAAGCACAATAGACAAGCCAATCAAGCAAATCAGACCATCATCAAATCTTCCAGAGCTACCTTGAAGGACAGCAGACTCCCCATGTCAACTTGGCAGAAGGTTTTCAAGGGCTTCTGCCTCATGCTGAATGTCAGCTCTCTGATACCAGGAACCTTGCAGTCCTTTAGCTACAGAGAGTGATAAAAGAACTTGGAGCAATAATATTCCAAAGAATAAACACTTTAAAGCTCCAATAATGGTATGGTAAGAGCAAGTGCAAGGTTTATTTGGTTTGGTTATAAATATTTTAAATATAATATAAAAAGAGGGGCCACAGTATTATACTACTGGGGATCTTTACAGACTAGCAACCTCTCTTCAAGGGGCCTCCTTAGGCAGTTTAAGAACCTTGGAATAAATATGGGTGCCTTAGAAAGGACTTATTCCACTAATGGCCGGGCTTAACAGCACAAGTGGCCTAGACAGGAAGGGAAACACTCACTCTGAGCACTTAACCACGAAAATCCTGGAATAATTGGAAGGGTTTCAGAGCAGATGGGGTAGATTGCTCGACTAAACTTCAATGGTTGATTGGTTAATAAAGGTAAATAATACTACTACAGACTAAGTCATAAATCACTTGCTTATCTTCATATAAGCACTTGATTAACAATGACACTGTGTCTGATTGATAATAAATAATTCCTGATAACTGATTAACTGATTGGAAACAGAAGGGCAAAAAGAGCCTGTTTAAATATTCTTTTTGGGTGCTTGAGGACCTCTAGAAGGGGTACTAGCCATGGGCTGAGGCTAGGGGGGCAATCAGGGCAAGATTGGCACGTCCTCAAGGTGATGTTAGCCTGCTGGCCTTAGATCTGTCAAGGAAAAGCTCCTTTTTAGCTGCAGGATCTGTTAATCAATAGATTAGTCATTTTGCTGATCCTGCACTGATCCTCAATTTGTACAGTAAGTACTGGTCCAAAGTGAGCAGACGTGGATGTTTATTGATTCTCCATCCTCTGCTGATCCTGTATGTAATTTTTAATAATTTTTACGACCACTCCTTATGTAGTTTTAAGGTCTTTGAAGGTTCTGATCAACTTATTTCGTGGTGAGTCTGGATCTTTATTTAATTAACAAAAAATACTAAAAATTAGTTACTAACTAATTTTAATTGATTTTTAAGGTTTTTGAACCATAATCTATGCTCGTGTGGTAGCTTTACATATGTAGTGTAGATCCTACTATATTGTAGCTTTTCTGAGCGGTACCTGGATGTCATAGGAGGCGCGGGGATCAGTCCATTCAAATGCGCGCGGGGACTGATCCGCTGCTCAGATGCGCGCGGGGGACTGTACCGCTGCGCGCGTGAATAGGTCACGGGATTACCTGCGCGGGAATTCAGTTGCGCGGGAGTCCAGCGCTGTAGGGACGCGGGGCTGCGTGCGGGAGTTGGCGTACGCGGGAGTCCAACGCTGTAGGGACGCGGGGCTGCGTGCGGGAGTTTGCGTACGCAGGAGACCAGCGCTGTAGGGACGCGGGGCTGCGTGCGGGAATTGTGACAAAGCACAATTTCCCGTGTAACTCCTAAACTACACACAACACCTTGATTTCGACTGAAATTTAGGTGGAAAACCTATACATGACATATCATGTGAAATATTAAAATGGCTAAAAGGTGCCATACTGGTGCCGTGGTCATTTACCATTTTGTATTAAATTAATTAAAAAATATAAGGAGTAAGAATTCAAGGGTGGGGTCAGTGAGTGACCCTACCTTATTTTGGGTGGGAAATTCATTTCTGCAATAATATTTATGGATTTCCTACTCCTTCATTTTATAATAATTTTATTTATTCATTTATCTTTGTTCCTTTTAATTTTGTTAATATTATTATTGTTGTTGCTTTGTCAGGTTGCTCTGTGCTAAGTAGCAGGCTGACACTGAACCACATACCGGCAAAGGGAAAATCTGAAACCCCCTGGAACAAGATGCACAATTGACACCTGCCCCCCATATTTCTTCAGACCCTCAGAACTCCATGTGTCTTTCTCCTTAACAGGAGAGAGAAGGGATTGAAATTCAAACCCAAAGTTGAAGAGGGTACTCTTGTAGGCTTCAATTCACCTCTCCACTGATATTGCATCTTAACCAAAAGTGGTCCCATCATCTCTTCAAAACACGTTAAGTTTCTTCAGATGCCCAGACCACGGGAGCCTGGCCTCTCCTTTGGCAATGACCTAATCTCCCTGGAAGCGGCTGAAGACTCATCTCCCAATCAGGAAACCCAACCAGAACCACTTGTGGCTACTCAAGGCCCCTGGACCAACTATAGAAGCAAATTTCCAGAATCAGAATAGTCCATCAGCTCCGCCTCTGACAGCAACACATCACCCACTTCTGCAGCCAAGATTGAGGAAATCGCAAGTGGCACCACTCAATAACCAATCCATCCAGTGATAACTCATAGCAAAGACCGCCACACTGACCCCCCCGCCAGAATGCTGCAAGACAGATCCAGAATCAGACCACCTCAAGAATACGGATTCTATCACTACTACAAGCCTAGGTTGTACAAAGAGGAACTGTCTTGCAACAAGCGCCCTCACTGGATAGAAGCTATGGATTTGAAGCTGGAATCAATTGAGGACCTCGGGGTCTTGGAAGAGTACAACGGTCCTCAGCCTTGCAATGTCCTCAGAACTGCCTGGAACTACAAGATCAAGCAAAAATGCCATGGAAACCCAGTCAAGTACAAGGCCCGCCTGTGCCTCCAGGGATTCAGCCAAATCAAGGGGATTGACTACTTTGAGACTTTTGCACCAACCGGCAAACCATCAACCCTACGTCTGCTCCTACTCTACACCCTAGAATCAAGACAAAAAATCCAACAGTTAAATTTCAAAAGTGCATTCCTCCATTCCCCCATTGATGAGGAGGTCATCATCAGGATCCCAAAGGGCTCAAAGCGCTCCTCAAAACTCCTCAGACTCAAAAAATCACTCTATGGCCTTGTCAGCCTCCTGGATGCCAAGACCCTTGCTATCCTTTAGCTACCAGAGGTGATGTTGTAAATAATAAATATATTATTTAATAAATGCAGCAAAAATCCGTAGAATACTTGGATTAAGCTTATTGCAAGGTTAAATGGTTTGGCTATTGTTTATTGTTTTGAATCAAAATTGATTATTAAATATTTATAGAGGGGCCACAATTATATTGGGGATCTTTAACACCTCTCTTCAGGGATTTCAGTATGAAAACACGTAGTCCTGGTTACTTTGGGTTCTTTAGTTTAAAGATTATTATACCCAAAGATAATATGTATATAAAATACACAATGGAGTGGTAGGGCTTGTAGCCAAGATACCACGACAGAGAAAGGATAATGAGACTCACTGGTGTATTATTAAATCCTTTGGGTATCTGTTTGGGACGTGTACTGATGGGTTAAACCTGTATACTGGGGTTATAAGGTTGTTCAGCAGTTTTAATTGATAAAAAGAGGTTTGAGGACGGATATTACTGATCAGAAATTGCCATAAATCACTTAATTATCTCTTATAAGTATTTGATTACCTTGGCACGGCGTCTGGATATGAATATTACTGGGTCTCTGCCCATCAACATCCTCAAAAGAGCTCTGTATTTATAGTTTTTGGAGTCCCAATATGGTCCTTCTGAGGGTTGTAGGTGCTCAAAGGGACGGACACTAAGGCTAGCAGGGTAACCAGAGGTAGCCTGTCATGTGCCCTTGGTGCTATAGCCCGGGTAGCATCTAATTAATTAGGGTATGGGAATTATTCTACCTTATAATGGACATTAGGATGTGTGAATAACACTAATCTGTCCTATTTGTGTATTATTTAATTAATTATCCTTAGTATATGTTCCCAGTAATATAATAATTATATTATTATACATCTCTACGGAAAATTTGATTTCAGGTAAGTTCTCATTATGTATTATATAACTGGAGTAAAAGTCATAATATTGTTTTTACTCTTTATCTACAAGTTCGAGTTGATTTGTTAAGATAATTACTTAAAAATATAAGTCATGAGAATTCATGTAATATTATTACATCATTATTTTCCTTAGTATGTCACGAGAATGTTGATGTATAATAATTCTCATAAAAGTATATTAAAGTATTTTAATACATTTTTTGAAGCTGTCATTGTCTTATTTTCGACATTCTTTATTCTTTGCATTATATTAAATAAAAAAATACGTGTAAGGATTATTTAGGTATTTTTATATACTATTATGTATATTTAGACAGTCTACTATCCATGGGAACCTTTATTACATATGTAATAAGTTCCCGTGTATGTTGTAGCCTGTTTATGCGGTACCCGGGCCGCCTGTCACTATGTCAGCCTGTAGTCCCGCGGCTGCCTACTTGTCAGAGGCCCGGGGCTGGGTACACCACCTTTAAGGGTTGACACGGCTGTATCTCAGCTGCGCGCAGGTGCTGTGGCTGCCGCGGCTGCGTGCGTGAATTGTGACAAAACACATTTCCGCCCGTAACTCCTAAAATATACACAACAACTCAATTCTGACTGAATTTTAGGTGTGAAACCTATACGTGACAATGTGTGTGAAATATTTAATTGGCCAAAAAGCTCAATAATGGAGCCTCAGTATTTTGGTTTTTCTTTCCTTAATTATTTAAAAATATAAGGAGTTGGATTTCAAGGGTGGGGTCAGTGAGTGACCCTACCTAATTTTGGATGGAGAATCCATTTCTGTAATAATATTTATGGTTTTCCTACTCCTTCTTAGGTAATTTGTATTATTATTATTTTTATGTTATTTTAGTTACTTTTGCAGCTTGCTCTGCAATAGTAGCAAGCTGACAGGCCTCAAAAAGGCTCCAAAGAATTGGTTTGAAACACTCATCGACTGGATCAAGGATGTTGGGTTCAAAAAACCAGCATGCAACCCCTGTCTCTACCTGTCTAGCGACAGGAAATTGCAACTTTTCTTCCACGTTGACAATCTGGTACTAGTTGGTGACATGGAAGGATTCAAAGAGAAGTTTCTGTCCAGATTTGCTGGCTCCACCTTGAAGGACCCAGACACCATCCTGGGGATGAGAATTGACTTCCAAAACAACCACATCCTGCTCAGCCAACCCAACCACATCAAACAGGGCCTCAGAGAACTTGGTCTGGAAGACACACGTACAAGCGCTAGCCCCCTCACTCAGAATGTGCAGCTCAAGCATGCCTCAAATGAGGAATTCAATCAATTCAAATCCCTCAATGTCAACTATTTTTTGGCCATTGGCCTACTGAATCACATAGCCTGTTACACGCAACCTGACATTAGCTTTGCCGTATCAAGTCTTTCCAGGTTCAACTTCAATCCAGGCCTCCCTCACTGGAATAAGCTCAAGAAAGTCTGGAAATATCTCAACGGAACCTCACACCTTCAACTGCGTCTTCAGATAAACAAATCTGACTCACTAACCATGGCCTACTCCGACGCCTCCTGGGCCAATGACCCCAACACCAGAGGCTCACAGACGGGATACCTGTGTGCCCTCTGGGGGTGCATTGTGTCTTGGAACAGCTGTAAGCAAAAGAACGTCAACTACTCCTCCACTGACACCAAACTCAATGCCTTAGTTGAAGCGTTCCACAAGGCCACCTGGATCAGAGCACTGGCCTGAAAAATCTTCTCCACCAGGTTGACAGCAATCAAGCTCTTCACAGATAACAGCGGCCTAGATGACAAGCTAAAGAAGTTTGGCTCCAATTCAAAAACACAAAACTTAGACCTCAAGACCAAAGGAATGCAGGAGGAACTCAAATACGGCAACCTTGATGTGAAGCTCATCAAATTGGAGGATATGCCAGCCAACTCCCTTGCCAAAGCGCCAGTTTGACCAGTCTCTGCCTGCTAAAATCTACCTTCTTGAATGTTTCTACCCAATGTAGTCGCAACTCCCTCTTGTCTCTTTATCTCACCAGGCACAGGGCGTGTTGGAATATTTGGGAGAGAGGGGGCCATCAGAAACCTCAGGGACCCCGCAGCAATGACCTAAAGGGGCAGCGCGCAGCTATGAAATGCCGCAAGCTGAGGGAAAACCCTGCAGGGATGGTCAACCAGATCAATGACTTCCATCTTTCAACTACAATCTCTGCTTTCAGATTCTCTTTATAGCCTCATTCTCTGTTTCTTGTCCATTTCTTCTTTTCTTTGTCTGTTCTTCTCTTTGTTGTCTCCACATTCTCCTCTTTGTTGTTATCATTCCCTTCTCACTCCTCACCAACCAAGCTCAACTGTAATGACCAATCCCACGGCCTCTTCACCACCAAGATAGACCAACCACCAACCTCAACCTCAACTCATCCTCAGCCACTCCATTGGACATCATTGCTGTTTTCCTGGTGAGATTGAAATTGACTCAACTCACTCAATCCCACAGTGCTGACCCATCTTAACCATAGCTCACTACCTTCCAAGCATGGAAATCTTCATCTCAACCTCTGCTTTGAGTCACAACCCTCTCATCAAACTTTCCTCAGACTGCAAGCATCATTCCTGTCCTTCTTCATCTTGTTTTTCATGCTTGATTCATCATCTCTGGTTTGCCTTTGTTGTGATCTGACTGAGCCTGTTGCTTGCAATCAGTCTCGAGCTTTTGCATCAATTAAATTTAATTTCTTTTACCACTTTCTTTTTGCCTTTGTAATAATTTTTTTTTTGTAGTCTTTTTTTGAGCTCTCACAAATTTTGAAAATAAATCAAAGATCTTTTTAATTTTAATTTTATATTTTTTGGATGTATTCTCTTACCTTAAAAAATTCATCCAAAAAATCAAAAAAAAAATAAATTTTCCAATGGAGTTTGGGATCTTTTTTTGCCTTTTTAATTATTTTTTCTGGTTATTTCAGCTCTCATGCAGGTTCAAAAACAATAAAAGAGATTTTGAATATTTTTCATAGATTTTTTGGAGGTATTCTTTTACCTTACAAACTCATTCAAAAAATCAAAAACATCAACAAAAAACCAAATTTATTTTTGGACTTTTTTATCCTTTTATTTGCTGTTTCAATTCTGTTTTTTGGTTATTCAAGCTCTCAGAGATTCACTAAAAGAATTGATCAAATTTCTAAATTTCTTTTTTTTTTTTGGATGTAATTTTTTACCTTAAAAAATTCATTCAAAAAATCAAACAAATCAAAAAGACCAAATTTCTCATTGGACTTTTGGATCTTTGTATTCAATGTTTTAATTATTATTTTTTTTTATCTAAGCTTTCTGGAAGTTTAATAAACAATCAATGATATTTTTAATATTTTTTGCAGATTTTTGGATTTATCATTTTACCTCAAAAAATTCATTCAAAAAATCAAAAAATCCCAGAAAAAATCTCATTGCACTTTTGGATCCTTTTTTTGCCTTTCTCATTTTTTTGATTCAAGCTCTTACTTTATTTTTATTTTTATTTTTTCATTTTTTTCTCACAACCCTGGAGTTCTAAATGGCAATTCACAACTCAGATGGGTTGCAAATGGCCTTTCAGGGCTCAGATGGGCCATGAACTGCGCCACAGGACCCATTTTGAGTTTTTAATGGCTTTTAATGACTAAGATGGGTTGCAAATGGCTTTTTTCACGTCATATGAGTTTAAAATGGCTGTTTGCAACTCAGATGGGTTTCAAAAGTCTGTTTCCAACTCAGATGGTTTGCAAATGGCTGTTTGCAAATCAGATGGGTTGCATATTTCTGTTCACTACTCAGATGGGTTGCAAATGGCTGTTCACAACTCAGATGGGTCACAAAAAGCCATTTACAGCTCAAATTGGTTTCAAACCACACCACAAAACCCATTGTGAGTTGTGAACAGGTTTTGTTGGGTTTCAAATTTAACCTTGTCCATTTTTTAGTTGTGTTGCTGCAAGCTCAAGGATCATTGAGGGGTCTTCCAAAGGGCAATTAGAAGAAATAATTTTTAAAGGGGTTTCCTGGACTATGAGTTGCTTGACCTTACTACCCAATCATTTTTTTTCAAGGATAAACAGAAGCATTATCAGCTTAGAAATTATGTGAAATTTATAAAAAATAAATATATTAGAGCACTGCAGTTTTTTGCTATTTTTTGGTTCATTCGTTAATATGATGTCACATTTCCACACCAAATACTGAATAGGTTCAAATGATTAGAGATATAAAAATGCTATAGTAAATCTCAAATTTAAGAATATATTGTTGAACTTTGAAGCCAGTAATTCAAAGAAAAGTTCAAGTTTCAAGATTTTTCTTTTGATAAGGAAACTGATGCAAGCTTGAAATAAAAATTTGCTTCTTGTAAAGATTAAATAGCATTTTATCAGAAATAAATGATAAAAAAATCAACATGATAATGGATCTTCCTTTTAATTTAATATACGTGTTAGTGTTTTAGAAATTTTCATCCTAAGAAATTCCTTCTCTAGGTATAAGTAAGCAAGTTTAAAATCAAATTATTCAAAAGGGGGAGAGAAGTCAAAAGATTTCATCTTTTTCCAAGCTGGAATTTTAAAAAAAAATGATGAAAAAAAGTTCAAATTAAAGGAAATGGAATGCAATGGATGAATACAATGCAAAGAATTGAATTATTTTGAGTTCAATTTTGAGATACAAGGAAATTGTAAGATTTGGTGAACAATTAGATTGTTGAATTGAGATAAATAAGATGTTATTCATTGGTTAATTACACATGCAAACTTCTTTCTCAACAATTATGAGATTAGAGTAATTATTTAATGAAAGCAGGGCCAAGTTACATGACTAGAGATGATAGGATATGTGATAGATTTCAGTATCAGCTGCAGATTTAATTTCCACTAGTTTCAAATGAACTTCAAGATTTGAGAACCATTTTAAGCCTCTGACCAATTTTTTGAAAAAAATAGTCCCTTTCTCAATTCAAAAATTTGTAAGTAGAATGAAATAGGTGTTAAGAGTGCTTTTGAGAATATTATTTTCTATAAAAGTGAAAAAAACCCATCATTTTTTAATGGCAGGATTCATCCAAAATAAAAAATTTAAAAACTGCCATTAAAATTAAACAATCACTTATTTCAGATCAGACATGTCAAATTTACTGTAAAAATAAGTGGTTTTTCTAAAATACAGGAGATTAAGTTAGTAAAAGCCTCAGAAAAATGTTTCAACACACCATCAATCTCTGGCTCCAGGCTTCCACTCAAACCTAGCCTCATTTTAGCTACCATAATACTTGCTGCTCATAATTTCGTTGTTGCTCTGCAACCTCATCCTCACTAATCTTCAAATATATACTTCACACTACCCACCCCACTACTCCATTTCAAGCCATATTTCAGTTGCTACTACACAGGTACCACTGCATCAATTCATCCCTTCAACCATTTCAAAAATAGTTGACCCTCAGAAAACCAAAACCCAATTAAAAATGCAAAATTCCCCAAGAAATTCCATAACCAACAATCATCCTCCCCAATCTCCAAAATCAAAAGTTAAAATCAAGCAAGAGGATCACCATATCCCGGTAAACTGGCTCAGGTTTCCTGCAAATATTCTGCTTGCTTTGCATTCAAGAAAGGAAAAAAAGTTTTTCAAACCACGATCTTCTAATTTTTATGGTTATTTCCTAATTGAAAGAAATTTTAATAATAAAAAAAAAGTTAGGCAGGATTATTTTTCTTCAAAAACAAAATGTGTAAGAAATTTAAGAACTACTTGGCCAATAACACCAAAGCCAATTCAAGATCCACCTCAACTTTATTATGCATAACCAATTCAAATAAATGCAAATTTATTTTTGTTGTGATGGATAAATTGAAATCAATTTGTATTTTATGAAGAAAAATAGGTTTCTTTGTATATAATGAAAATCACCCCTCTATCCAAGTAAATTGATATGGAGGGAATTACCACTGATTCTCAGCCCAGATCAAAAATAACAAGGAGACCTATGGTTTTAAAGAATCAGATACCAACAATTATATTCAAGAAATGAAAGTTCAATCAAACCCAATTTAGTCCAACTTTGCTTTAATAATTAAATCAAAAAATTTGATAAATCCATCACTTCCTAGATTTACTGAATTCAAAAATTTTACCAACCTGCAGGAAGGATTTCCAAGTTTGTCATTGCAACAGACTTAGGCATCCAATTAAATCAGAATCAACCCAAGAATCCATCAAGGGAAGAGAAAAACTTCTTGCTTTGGAGGATTTAAAGAAATCATTGAAAAGCCATATTAAATTAACAAAATTAAATAAGAGCAGTTAATCTTGGGCACAGCTATATTTATGAAACTATATTACTCATTTCAAGCGCCTTTCATGGTTTTTGACCCCCACAGGCAATAGGTCTGGGATGAAAAGGTCCAAAAACCACCATTTTTGGCATGAAAAAGTCCACACAGAAATTATTTTGGCATTCACAGTTGTACATGCCAGCATATAGCATGTTATTTAGTTTTTGGAGCTTTTCATTCAAAATATTTTGGCATGTGGACCTTGAAACACCAAAAAATAGTTTTTGAAAAAAAAATCATTGAAAAATTTCAACAAGGGTGATGTTAAATTCAAGGATCAAATGAGCTGTGTCGCGGTTTTTTGCCCAAATGCGCATCTTGGACGCGTGTATGGACCCCCACGCGTCCATTGGGCCGTGTAGGGCCCTGAGCGACTCCCACACAACTGGGAGTTGTGAATTTAACATCACCCTTTCAACCATTGTTGAAAAAACTCTGTATCATGTTAAAATAAAAATTCAATATGAAAAATGAACTTATCAATACGATCTTCAATACTGTGATAAAAATATATAATAATAGGAATAGAATATTCTTCATTATTTTTTCCTTCATATCCAAAAAATCCTTTTTCTCCTCAAAGAAATTCAAAAAATGTGTGGAATAATTAACCAAAAAATTCAAGAAAAACAAAAAACGCTGATAATGTATTGTTACACAAATTTTTTATTGGTTTTATTTTGAGGTAGAAATTTTTGAAGCTTAAATGAGTTCAAAAAAAAAATCAAAATCAAATATTTCAATATCACAGTCTTAATTTATTTCCTTTCTATAGAGTTCAAATATTTTTCACAAACAGATTTACTTCCAATGAGACATTCTTGATTTTTGGTTAATTTATTTAAAAAAAGGGAATTTTTAATTATTTTACTTTTTCAAATTACTTTTAGTGAAAAAATGAATTTCTACCATTATTATGGGAATAATCATTAATTATAATATTTGCATTTTATTATGTTAATTTTATCACACTATTTTAGAACTCATCAATAGGTTTTGTTTCCATATTTATGCTTCATTTTTACATGATTATAAGTGTTTTTGATAAATTTTGAAAATTTTAACTAATTTCCTTTTTTTGAGTGACACCACTTTTGGTGTGTGCAACCCACTGCCCAATAATAGGGTGTATTATAGTTAAGAAAACAAACAATTTTTTGAATGGTAGGGTTCAACCATAAACTTCAATTTTTTGATGGTGGGTTTCAAAACAAATCCACCATTTCAAACCTGCCATTAAAAATCAATAAAACCCACTTATTTCACTTCAGATGTGTCAGAGCTAACTGAAAATACTTGGGTTTTTTCAAATAAATTATTTAAAGGCTTTCACCGCCTCAACCACACATCTTTCCAAATCATCACCCCTGGTTTCAACCTCCAACCTCATTAGAAAAATTCTACCTCCAACCTCATCCAAAGAAATTGACTCAAGGCTCTTATCACCTCATCAATCTTTTCTATTCCTATCCTCTTTGCTTTATCACTCTCATGCCCTCATCACTTCATCAATTTCACCACTCTAACACTCTCATTGCTTCATCAATCTCATCACATCCATCCTCTTATCAATTCATTGCTTCATCCCCACTTTCATCAAATCCTAAATCTCATTGATTCATTGCTTCATCTCTGCTTTCATCACACCCCTACATCAATTTATCACTTCATTGGTTCATCCCTTCATCCCCCTTACTCTTTTTAAATTGCCCCTAAGAAAACCTCCCCCTGAAAGTCAACTAAACAATCCAATGGACCAACCCAAAAATCCCCCAGAAACTCAACATCCAACAATCTTCCCCCATCAGCTTCCAAAGGCTCAATTCAGTTCAAGATACCTGATCACATCATGATGGTAAACAAGCTCAAAACTTCCTTGAACTTTACAATTCAAAAAGTGTCATATATGACATTTCCTTTGGATCTGAAAATAAAACAAAAGTTGGTCAACCTCCATCCTTTAAGGTTAATGATAATCTCCTGATGGCCAATGAAATGAATAATAAAACAAAAGGTAGGCTGGGTCTTTCATCCAAAAAGATGCAGGAGAAATTCAAGAAATATCAAGCCAATTAGAAAAAAGTCCACTCAGTTTCAATATCCACTGGATTTGGTATCACTGAATCTAATAACGCCTAGGGAACAATGCAGTGGTTGATAAGTTGGAATCCATTTTTCCTTTTTATATTCATACAAATTGAATCTTTGGGAAGAAGACCAACATCACCCCTTTATATTCCTTTGATGCCCAAAAATCCAATTTGGTTGATCCTGAGGACTTGGCTGTGAATCCTCAGCCTAGAAATGATCATCCTGAAAAAACCTATGAGTGGTCCCAATCAGATGTGGAGGAGTATATTCCAACACAACCAGCTCCAATCATGTCTAAATTTGAATTGATAAATGATTCAAAACCTTCCTTGGATGCCTCACTTCCTTCTTTTGACGGCTCTCTTCCTGGGTTGGAAGAACTGAACAACTTGGAAAATGACAAGAATCTTATTCCTGTATCTCTTTTCAATCAATATCTTCTAAAGTAAGGAACCATGTTCTTTTCCCTTCTATCCAGTTAATCCTGACTGATTTGGATTGTAAAAAAACAGAAGAATCCGTTCCTGAATGGCTGAACACTCAAGCCAATGGGGCCTCCCACATCAACTTCAAATGAGAGTGACAACAGTTCCAAACAAACCTCCTCTGCAAAGGGAAAGAAAAAGGCCTCCAATTTCATCAACCTCAATTGAAATAGTCTTCAAAAGAGGAGAAAAACTTCAAATTTTCCTGGCTTTGAGGATATCATGGAGAAGCAATATTCAAGTAAGCGAATTGATTGAATCTGCTCAATTTATAAATCAAGCTCATTTCTATTCCCTCTGAATATTAGTGAAATCAAAAATTGAATCTGAAAAGCAGTGAAATCAAAAATTGAATCTGAAAAACAGTGAAATCACAAATTGAATCTGAAAAACAGTGAAATCACAAATTGAATCTGAAAAACATCAATTTGAAAAGGAGAAGTGGGATCATCAACTGGCTATTGATTTTCAAAAGCAGAAAGCCAGTAAAATGAGAAGGATTGACAGGCAAAGAGACTGGAAAAGGAGAGGGAATGACTGGCAACAGAAAAAAAAGATCTGTTAACTGCAGCCATGGAATATATTGGCAGAAGTAGAAGTGTGGGAGAAATAAAGAAAGTTACTTGATTGCTTGGCTTGTAAGATATTTACTTTGAAAAAATTTTTAAAAATAAAAACAAAAAAAATAATTTTCAAATAAAACAATGTTTGAGCCAATTTTCAACCTCAAAAATAATTTTATTTTTATTTTTATTTGAATTTTTTGGTCTAGATTATATTTTGGTGCTGTCCAAGTCCTTGCAGGTATTCCTAGTGGTTTTGTTGATTTCCATTCACATTGCCATCCTTGTGTGAGTGGAAGTTACCACGGCAGGGAAAGTACAGTCTTTTTGCCTGCCCAAACCATTCTTAAAATAAATTTTTGTTTGAATTCAACGCCAAAAGCCAAGTCAGGAAAAACAAATTGGCCATCAGGTAATTGATATTTTTCCTTTTTGTCAAAAATTAGCCATTTGAGTTTTTGGTTGGAACCAACAGTAGATAGGAATAGGAAGAGATTTCACCTTTTTCAATGTGGGGAGAATTGTAGAATGAATTCAAAGTGAAGGTGATGTGGGGGACACAGTCAAAAGGAGTGAGCTGGGATCCAAATTCTAATGAAGAGAAAGAGGAGATTTTGTTTTCCATCATTTTTTCACAGTTGGAATCAGGCGCCAGTCTGGCTAAATTTTGTAAAAGTTGGCCTAGGATTTGAGATTCTTTGTCAAACCTAAGGTTGAGTAAAGTATACTCTTTAGGGGGAGATTGAATGGCAGCTTTCTTCAAATATTGTCTGAATAAATCAGAGGGGTCCATTGTTTTTTGCCATCCAATTGCCCACATTTTTCCACCGTCCAATATTGAGGGACCAATGGTGTTGAAAATGCTTTTTGATTGGTGAAGGAGAGTGGTCAAAAAGTTGATTTCCTTCTTATCTTGCTCAGAGAGTTCATTCAAAGGGAAAAATTTGATTTTTGCAACCAGAGAGTTGCAATTGGATTCGTCAAGAAAAGCCAATTTTCCAGAATTCAAGAAATTGAACTTTTTGATCTTCTGTTTGGCCTGTTCAAACTCTTCAGGGGAGGGTTTTTGATTTTTCTTTTTCTTTTTGGCAGCAATAGCAGGGAAAAATCCAGAGGTTTCAGTTTTTTTCTAGACTATACAACATTTATTTTAAACCACTCTTCATCTACTTCCAATGAGATTTCAGATTCTCTCATTGGGGCCCTCTTTTTCAAAAGAGCTCTCTGCTTTCCGTCTTGCTTTATGTTTTTCAAAGAATGTACTGCAATCTTTTTACCTCCCTTGCAAGTAATTTGCTTGGGGTGAGGATCAAGATAGGATTTGATTGGTTGTATGAATTTTGGATTTCATCACATGCAGCTAACTCTCATTGGATCACTATCCTTATCAATAAATTGCTCTCATCTGTTTATTGCTTTTAGCACAACCAGCTAACTCTCATTGGATCACTTTCCTCATCACTTCATCACTCTCATCAATTTATTGATTTCATCACATCCTAAATATCATTGCTTTATCCCTCTTGTCACTTCATCAATCTCATCTCTTCCTATTCTCTTTGCTTCATCACTATCATCCTCTAATCACATCATCACTCTCACCACTTAAACACTCTCATAGCCCTCCATCCCTTTATCCCTCTTGATATTTTTAAATGGCCCCTAAGCAATCCACCCCCTGCAATTCCACTAAAAAATCCAATGGACCAGAGTAAACATCCCCCAGGAACTCAATATCCAACAATCCACCCCCATCAGCTTCCAAAGGCTCAAGTCAGCTCAATAGAGCTGATCACATGATACTGGTAAACTGGCTCAAAATTCTGTCCAACTACAATGCTTGCTTTGGATTGGACAATGAAAAATGCATTGTCCAACCTCCATCCTCTAAGGTCAATGGTTATCTCCTGATGGCCAATGAACTCAAGAATAAAACAATAGTTAGGCTGGATCTATCATCCAAACAGATGAGGGAGCAGTTAAAGAATTATCAAGCCAAGTACAAAAAGGACCGCCTCATGTCAATCTCCACCGGCTTTGGTATCACCAAATCCAACAAAGCCAAGGTAATCAACTTGGTTGTTGATAAGTTGGACTCCATTTGTCCTTTTTATATTCAAATGGATGGAATCTTTTGAAAGAAGGCCAACATCATCCCCCTAGCCGCTTTTGATTCCCAACAACCCAATTCAGTTGATGCTGAGGACTTGGCTGGGGATGCTTGGCCTAGCAATGGTGATCCCAAAGAAACCTATGAGTGGCCCCCATCCAATGCCAAGGAGAAAATTCAATCACAATCAGCCCCAATCATGTCTACTTCCGCATTGATTGAGGAGTCAAAAACAAACTTGGACCCCTCCCCTCCTTCTTTTGATTGATCTCTTCCTGGGGTGGAAGAAATGGAGAACTTGGCCAATAAGGAGGATGTCATTCCCATATCACCATTGCCATCAAAATCTTTCCAAGTAAGGAACCAAATTATTTTCTCTTTTGTCCAGTTAATCCTGAATGATTTAGATTTGAAAGAAACAGGCTCATCCATTCCTGAATGGCCAAAAACTCAAGCCAATAGGGCCTCCAACATCCCCTTCAAATGAGAGCAATGATGTTCCCACACAAACCTCCTCTGAAAAGGTAAAGCAAAAGGCCTCAAATTCCATCAACATCAACCCCAAAATCATTTAAAAGATGAGAAACACTTCAAATTTTTGGGGCTTTGAGGAGATCATGGAGAAGCAAGATTCAAGTAAGACAATTGGATTATCCTTGCTTTCAAAATCAAGCTCATTCCTATTCCCCTCTGAAAACCAGTGAAATTGCAAAATGAATCTAAAAAACTTCAGTTTGAAAAGGAGAAGTGGGATTGTCAACTGGCTATTGATTTTCAAAAGCAGAAAGCCAAGAGTTTGGCTCATCATCAAAAATGGCATGCTGAGTGGAAGCTGAAACAGACTGAGCTAGAATTTCAAAAAGAGGAAAAGGAGAAGGATTGACAGCAAGCGCAACTGCATATGGAGAGGGAACAACTGGCAACAGAAAAAAAGGATAAGTGGTCAATGGCTGCAGCATACATTGGTAGCAGTAGAACAGTAGATGAATTAAAGCAGATTACTCAAATGCTGGGCTTTTAAATATCTTTGCTTTGATAAAAAAATTAAAAAGAAAAAATAATAATTTTTGATTACAACAATGCTTAAGCCTATTTTTACCACACAAATAAAAAAATATTTTTTCTTTTTATTTATATTTTTTTCCCTGGAGTATATTTCCCTACTCCCCAAGTCCCTGCAAGTTTTTCTAGTTGCTTTGTTGATTTGCATTGAAATTGCCATTCTTGTATGAGTGGCAGTCTCCACAGCTGTCAGCTTGCTACTATGTACACAGCAAACTGTCAATAGCAACACAAAACTATGAGAAAATAAGAATATCTCAATTAAAAAAATGAGGAGAGAGAAATCCCTAAATATTATTACAGAAATGGATTCCGCACCCAAAATTAGGTAGGGTCACTCACTGACCCCACCCTTGAATTCCAAGTCCTTACATTTTTAAAATAATTAAAAAGAAAAGTACTAAAAATTACGACACCTGTATGGCAATTTTTGGCCATCATAATATTTCACACGTGTTGTCACATATAGGGTTTACACCTAAAATTCACTCAGAATTGAGGTGTTGTGTATATTTTAGGAGTTGCACGCGGAAATGTGTTATGTCACAATTCCCGCGCGCAGCCCCGCATCATTACATATCCCTACGTACTTGTGGTAGCAGATTCCCGCGTACTAGAGACCCGCGAGCAGCTGATTCTGCCACGCACGCAGCGGATCCTACCCTGCGCGCATCTGTACTAACTGATCCCCCGTCTGGATCCATCGTGACTAATCTGACAACCAGGTACCGCTCAAAAGAGCTACAACCTAGTTAGAGTTGCCTAGTATATGTAACAAACAGACATATGCATTACTAATGATCTAAAAAGATCAAAACTTAAATAAAATTAATGAAAATTAAGTTTAAAACATTTTTTAATAATAAATAAAAGATCAATGATTACCACGTAAATCACTGACCCTTATCTTTGAAGACCACAAAACACTACAAGGAGTGTTCATAAAAATTATTAAAAACTTTCAACATGATCAGCAGATGATGCACAATCAGGAAATTCCCACATCTGCCCGCTTCAAAGCAATATCAATAGTACAAATGAAGGATGTTTACAGAATGATTAAATTTACGCCATAACAGATTAACAGATCCTGTGGCTAAAATAGTACAGAAATCCAGAAGATCTAAGGACAGCTGATTGAAAGCACCAAGTGGACGTGCCAATCTTCCCCTGACTGGCTTTCCAGCCTCAGCCCACGAGCAGAACCCTCTCTACGTTCCCTGAGAAGATCAAAATCACCCCAAAAAGGTATTTATACATACCTCTTTGGATCCAATCAGTTAATCAGTTACCAGGAATTATTTATTATCAATCAGACACCGTGTCATTGTTGATCAAGTGCTTATATGAAGATAAGCAAGTGATTTATGACTTAGTCTGTAGTAGTATTATTTACCCTTATTAACCAATCAACCATTGAATTTTAGTCAAGCAATCTACCCCATCTGCTCTGAAACCCCTCCAGTTATTCCAGGATTCTTGTGGTAAAGTGCGCAGAGTGAGTGTTACCCTTCCTGTCTTGGCCATTTGTGCTGTTAAGCCCGGCCATTAGTGGAATAAGTCCTTTCTAAGGCATCCATCTTTATTCCAAGGTTCTTAAACTGCCTAAGGAGGCCCCTTGAAGAGAGGTTGCTATTCTGTGAAGATCCCCAGTAGTATAATCCTGTGGCCCCTCTTTTATATTATATTGAAAACCATTTATTACCAAACCAATTAAACCTTGCAACTGCTCTTATTATATCATTTATTTGAGCTTCTAAGTGTTGATTATTGGAATAATTATTATTATTATAATTCCAGCATTTTTATCACTCTCTGTAGCTAAAGGACTGCAAGGTTACTGGTATCAGAGAGCTGACAACAGCAGGAAAAGTACAGTGCTTGTACTTATTGGCTGCCCAAACCATTTTGACCACACCTTTTTGCTTGAAGTCAATTCCAAAGCCCAGGTCAGGAAAAACAAATTGCCCATCAGATACTTGATACTTGTCTGTGTTTTCAATAATTTGTCCATTTGATTTCCTGGTTGGAACTGCAGGTAAAAAGTAATACTCAGAGATGTCAACTTTGTCAATGTGAGGTGAGTTGTAAAAAGAGTTGGATGTGAAGGTGACATGTGGAGAGGAGTCAAAGGGAATAGGCCAAGAACCAAATTTGAGTGATGAGAAGGAGGATATTCCATTTTCCTACATTATTTCATGGTTTGATTCAAAGGGAAGTCTGGCCAAATTGCAAAATATTTGTCCTCAAATTCAAGAGACTTTGTCTGCCTTAAGATTGAGAAAAGCATTCAGGGGAAGATTGAATAGATGATTTCTTCACATAGCTTCCAAATAACATAAAGGGGTCCATTGATTTTTGCCACCCAATTCCCCACATTTTTCCACCCCAAGATCTTGAGGGAGCAACCATGTGACAAATTGTTTTGACTGGTGAAGGAAAGTTGTCACAAATTTGATGTCCTTCTGGTCTTGATCAGAAAGTTTGTCCAATGGGACAAATTCAATTATTGCAACAAGAATTTTTTGATCAGACATATTGATAAAAATCACTTTTCCAAGGTGGAAGAAATGGAATTGCTTGATTTTCTGCTTGGAAAGTTAAAACTAAGCCAGTGAGGTTTTTTGATCTTTCTTTTTGTTTCCAGCAGTAATTGCAGGATACAGATCCAAAGGTCATAGTTTCCATTCAGACCATACAACCTTTTCATTGATGCCCCCCCTAAAAGTCCCAAAGAGATTTTCGATGCCCTCATTTGATCCCTCTTTTGCTTCAAAGCCCTCTGCTTTCCACCTCTCTTTATGCTTGTTGCCTCATCTCCTTCCATCTTGTTCCCTCCCAGGCAAATGCTCCACTTGGGGTGAGGATCAAAAAGGGATTCAATTTGGAGTATAAAATTGTGAGTGTGGTGGAAGAAGCAATGGAATTGAAGGAAAAGCAGTCAAAAAAGGATTATCAAAAAAAAATTCAGTCACGTGATCACAAAAAAAACCAAAAAAAAATTACTGGGTGTGGGGGGGCGGTCGGTCAAGGGGGGGGGTGGCCGGCCATTCAGAGGGGGGGACGCAAGCAATTGAAGCAGATGGGATTGCCGTCAAGGGGGGGCGGTTGGCGGTGTAGAGACTCCTGTGTGATTATATAAATAAAAGTAGCAAATAGCTTGCTGGCAGTCCTTGAAGGGGAATTTAGTATTACTTCTACTCCTTTGGAGTATTAGTATATACTAAGAGTGGTTTTGAATTGCCTGCCCTTCTAGTACTATAGTAAGTCTGCACAATAATTTATTTACATTAATGGCTGGTTTCTTTGAGACTTAATATAGGTCTCATATCAGACCTAGATTAGTTATTAACTGTGGTATTGGTAGGATTTGTTGAAGAATAGACAAGATGTATTGGGTTATTGGTTATTTATTGATCAGATATATTTGATCTTAACCAATATCTCAATATTAAAGGGTTCAAGGGTTTATCAAAGGGATGGTTCAGGAGAGAACCCAAGGATGGGTTTACCCACAGGGGGCTGGGCAGAGGGAAGGTTGGTAGTTTCTTTCTGTTGTGCTCTCTTTCTTTGTAATGGTTATTTATTAACTGATGGGTGGTGTTTCTTTAATATGGTGCTGAATATTTAGGTCACAGAAGAACCCTTATTCAAGCACCTGGTGGGCGGTTTTATTGGTTAAAGATGGGTAATAACTTGGTTTCTGATTTCTTGTTTTCCTTTTATAACTGATTCACTACTAATATTTTATCTGGGTAAGTACCACAGATAGACAGGTTGATGGGGTGAGTAGGGATGGGTGATAACTAGGAAAGATGGCATGATCTTACAACTTGGATAGAGCAGAGAGGCCCTCCTTAAATAGACAAATCCTACCTCAGAGGGTGCTCAAGGCTTCCCCTGAGGGATCTCCCTGTTCTGGTGAGGAACAGTGAGATACAGTTACATGAGGCATTTCTGCTGGTTGGAAAAATTTTGTACAGATACATGAGGCATTTCTTCTGGTTGGAAAAAGCTGGTACAGGGGTTTCATGCATGCACAGCCCTGCATAAACCGCTGTGAAGTGAAGATACAATGTATTCCTGTGCAGTACTGATGGTTGGTCTGGTGCTACTTGATTCTCCCTACATGTTCTGCTGTTCATTCACTGGTGATTTTGTTTGGTGCTGCATGGTCTTGACTGCCTGCATATATTGCTGTGTAGTGCTGTGGGTTGTTGTTACTGGTGGTTTGTTTGGAATTTCATGCTTCTGACTACATAAATTGCTTCGTGGTGCTGTGGTTGTTTGGTACTGCATGGTTCTGGTAGTTTGTTTGGTATCACATGCTTCTGTCTGCATAAATTGCTGTGTGGTGCTGAGGTTGTTTGGTACTGCATGGTTCTGGTAGTTTTTTTGGTATCACATGCTTCTGACTACATCAATTTCTGTGTGGTGCTGAGGTTGTTTGGTACTGCATGGTTCTGGTAGTTTTTTTGGTATCACTTCCTCTTGCATATATTGCTCCTGTATACTTCTGCACATCCTTCTGTATGTATGTTTGCTTATTTGTTTGGTCCTGGTTGAGACTGGTTCCACTTCCCCCTGCCTGTACTGTTCCTTTACACTTCTGCACAGCCTCCTGTATGTATATTTGCTTGCTTTCTGGGTGAGGTGATAGGAGCTGAACTAGCTGTACTCCCTCCTGTATCTGTATTGCTGTATTATGGTTTGGGTGACAGGGTTGGTGTATGGTCCTGGTCTTGAGGATAAGCTGCCACTGATATGTACTTGAGGGTTTACTAGGTATGCCTTATGTCTTCCACAGAGATGTGTCACCTGGTTGGGTATGATTTTGCCACAGTTGAAGGTTTCTTGGGCTTTATCTTCTAATCCATGAGAGATAGAGTGGTACTTTGACTGAGTTACTATGGGTTATTTTTGATGTAGAATCCATTTCTGAGGTTATCTTGATGGTTTGAGCTGTTTTTACACTAGAAAAGGGAGTCTTATGGCTATAGGACAGGTTTGGACTACCACAGCGGCCTTCAATGCAGAGGGGGGGGCAGGGCCAAAGCGGAGGGGCGGTCAAGGGGGGGAGCGGAGGGGGGTGGCCAAGGGGGGGGGGTTGCTGGCCATTGACACAGAGGGGGGGGGGGGGCAAGCAACCAAGGAGGGGGTTGGGGGGTGACCAAGGTGAGTGGGAGGGCTAGCAAGGGTGGGGTCACTGACCAAGCAAAAGCAAGGGGGGGCCAGGCAAGTGAGAGGGAGCAAGCGAGAGGGGGGGGTAAGAGAGGGGGAGCAATTGAGAGGGGGGGCAAGCAAGAGGGATCAATTGAGAGGGGGTGCAAGCAAGAGGGAGGAGAGGGGGGGATGCAAATGTGAGGTTGGCAAGGATGGGTGGCAGGGATGGAAAAAAGGATGAGGAGGATGGGGGGGCTTACCTGGGAGATCAACCAAGGAGGTGGGGGGTCCTAAAGGTGGATGGATCAAAGGATCAGACTCGGATGATGAGGAGGATGAAGAGGAGGATGGGGAGGAGGGGGGGGAGCTTACCAGGGGTTCCAAACCAAGGAGGAGGGGAGGTGGTGGGTGAGGTTGTGGTGGTGGGTGAGGTGGAGGTGGTGGGTGAGGGGAAGCGGTGAGGTGGAGGTGGTGGGTGAGGCTGAGGTGGTGGGTGAGGAGGAGGGGTGAGGTGCAGGGACTGGTGGTTTGGTGGGGTGAGGTGGAGGTTTTTTTTTGTCTAAGTCCACCAAAAGAGAAAAAAAACCAAGTGATTCAGCCAATGAATCTTGGGTGAACAACCAAAAACAAAAAAATACGTTGAAGGGATTCTTCACCTATCTTGAAATCAAACATTACTCATCATAGCAAGGAAGGGTGAGAGCAAGAATCCCCTCTCTCATAGAAGAAGATGAGGGAAAAGATGAGACAGGGATGACTTGAGGCAGATCAGAAATATCATCTTCAAATATTGTGTCCCATTCATCTTTGATGTCAGCCAAAAGGTTGTGAAGGATTACACAAGTGATAATACAGTTGATGAGGAACTCCATGTCTTTGGGATTTTGAAGCTGGTTTTTCATTTCCCTTAAGCTTTCCCGTCTTCCTTTCAGGACTCCTATGGCATGCTCAATCCAAACTTTTGATTGGGAAAGATGATAGTTGAAATCAGTTTTTCCTTGATCATTGGAAAAAAGATTCTGGTATGCTGGAACCACATATTTCCCACTAGCATAAGCTGAATAGGCCAGAAGGTATTGATCTTGGTCAAAGTAGATCTCTGGTTGTTGGGCAATCCACATCCAATTGAAAACATATGAATTGTGACAATAATCTGGAAGGCCAGCACGGAGGGATATTAAATCCCTGTTTTTATCACAAACAAGTTGCAGTGCCACACAGTATCTAAAAAAAAAGACCAAATGCATTTGATCAATGTGTGAGAAAATTTTTTGGAAAAGAAATGAATCAATTGCCTTTTTTTCTGATCAAAATAGTGGTTGCCATCTATCTTGGGTTTTTGACTCAAGGGGATGGTGGTTCCATCAACAAAAAGAATGCAACAAGGAAATCTTTTGGTCTCCATCACTGGAGATAGCTCCTTGCGTTCTTCTTTTGTTGGCTAAGAAAGGACTGAGAAATGGAAAGATAGGATAGCAACCATGACTATTTTGGTGGATGAGTCAATGGTTCCATAACCAACTTAGAATAGATTTTATAATTGATGAATTGCCGCTCCATTTTGATTTGATCCAAATATACAAAGAGAAACAGCAAGTTGGATAGCTGTATTGCGTTGAAAAATCCCAGAATTTTTCTGGAAGATGGGGTGGTCTTTAATCATCTCCAAAAGTTTTCTGAATGAAGGAAATGGATTTTGGAAAGGTTGCTGGAAACTTAAGTCAGGAGGAGATGAAGCTTTTACCTCACATACATAGGGTTTTGGAGATTTTGTCTTCTTGGAGCCATGTATTGCTTTTTTAATGGAGAATTCAAAGCCAACCAAGTTGATTTCAAATTGGATTCTTAACAGGAGTCTGAATGGGAGTCAAATACTAACAAAAGTTCAGTCAGCTTTTTTGAATTTTCAACTTGCTGCAAAGAAGTTTAATGGGACATTTTGAGAAAGATGGTGATTTGATGTGGGGTGATGATATGATGATGGGATTTTTGTGAACATAAATATGTGAAGCAATAGAGATCTGAAGCAATTGAGATTTGAAGCAATAGAGATGTGAAGCAATAGAGATGTGAAGTGATGGAGATGTGAAGCAATGGAGATGAGATGTGTGTGATGTGATGGTCATGGGAACCGTATGGATTTGCTGATGTGGATGGTTCTTTTGGATGTGATGGATGGTGGATGGATGATGATTCATAAATGGCGGTTTTAATGGTGGTTTTGATGTTTGAGATTTGCCAATTTGAAATACACCAGTTAGGGGGTATGTGTATTTCAGAAGCCCACCATTTTTAATGGCCGGTTTTGTCAACAAAAAATGGCAGGTTTCTAATGGCGGGTTTGCTAACTCTGATACACCCTAATATTACAGGGTTGAAGTGTTTATCAAAGGGGTAGTTCAGGAGAGGACCCAAGGATGGGTTTACCCACAGGGGGCTGGGTATAGGAAAGGTGGATAGTTCCCTTTTTTGTGCTCTCTTTCTTTGTAAGGGTTATTTATTGATTAAGGGGTGGTTTTTCTTTAATCTGGTGCTCAGTATTTGGGTAACAGCAGAACCATTATTCAAGCACCTATTGGGTGGTTTCATTGGCTAAAGATGGGTAATAACTTGGTTTCTGATTTCTTGTTTCCTTTACAAATGTTTCACTGTCACTATTTTATCTGGGCCAAGAGGGCCTTATAGGTGATGGGTGATTGGGCCAGAGGGCCTGATATGGATGGTGGATGATGGGTGATAGGTGGCCAGATGGCATGAGATGGTGGGTATGGCCAGAGGGCCTGAGGAGATGGTGGGATGGTATGATGATAGAACTTGGGTAGGTCAGAGAGGCCCTCCTTCAATAGAAAATTCCTTCCCCCAGGGGTGCTCAAGGCTGCCCCTGAGGGTTCTCCCTGTTCTGTTGAGGAACAGTGAGATACAGTTACATGAGGCATTTCTGCTGGTTGGAAAAAGCTTGTAAAGTTACGTGAGGCATTTCTGCTGGTTTTAAAAAAGGTTTTAAAGATTTTCATGCATGACAGGGGTTGCATGCATGCACAGCCCTGCATAAATTTCTGTGTAGGCAGATAAGATATATTTCTTGTCAGCTTGCTACTATGTACAGAGCAACCTGTCAAAGTAACAAAAATACAAAACAAAAATAAAAAAATAAATTAAAATATTAATAAGGAGTGGGAAAGCCATGAATATTATTGAAGAAATGCATTACTCACCCAAAGTAAGGTAGGTTCACTCACTGACCCCACGCTTGAAATATAACTCCTTCATATTTTAAATAATTACATAAGAATTGACCAAAAGTTCACAGCACCAATATGAACCCTTTTGGTCAAGTTAATATTTCACATATATTTTCACTTATAGGTTTCACACCTAAAATTCAGTCAGAATTGAGGTGTTGTGTATATTTTAGGAGTTGCACACGTTGTATATTTTAGGAGTTGCACACAGAAATGTGTTATGTAAAAATTCCCACGCGCAGTCCAGCATCCCTGCACAACCGCGATGTACCTGTAACATCACATTCCCATGTAAAAAATTCCTGCGCGCAGCCAATTTTGCCACGCACGCAGCAGATCCTATCCGGCGCACATCTGAATGGACTGGTCCCGGCATCAGGATCAGTTGTGACAAATCTGACAGCAGGTACCGCTCACAGCAGCTAAAACTTAGTAGGGTTTACAAAGCATATTTAATAATTTGACATATGAATTAAAAATGGTCTAAAAACCTTAAAACCTAAATAAAAATATTATGAATTTAATTTTAAAGTATTTTAAATAATGAATCAAATATTGAAGGTTACCACAAAAAAACAGATCCGAATCTTTGAAGACTGCAAAACACTACATGGATTGGCCATAAAAATCATTAAAAAGTATTTAAATTATCAGCGGATGATGAAAATCTAAAATATATCTGCATATGTCCACTTTAAGCCAATACTAATAGTAAAAATGAAGAATAAGTGCAGAATGATCAGAATTACACCATGAATAGATTAACAGATCCTGTGGCTAAAATGGTACAGAAATAAGGCAGATCTGAGGAAGGCTGATTGAAAGCACCAATTGTACGTGCTAAACCTGTTTTTACTGGCTTTCCAGCCTCATCCCATGAGAAGGACCCTCTATATGTGCCCTGAGAAGCTCATTATCACCCCAAAAGGTATTTATACAGAACTTTTTGGATCCATTATTCCCCATCAGTTTTACCAGGAATTTATTATTAGCAATCAGACGCCATTTAATTTTTAATCAAGTGCTTAAAAAGAGATAAGCAAGTGATTTAGGACCTATTCTGCAGTATTATTATTATTTCCCAAAACCAATCAACCTGATTCATTGAAGTTTAGTCTGGCAATCAACCCCATCTGCCCTGAAAACCTTTACCTGAATCTTTTCAGGCTTTTCTGTGGATTATTGACTCAGAGTGAGTGTTTCCCTTCCTGCAGTGACTAATTTGCTGTTTTGTGGGGCCATATCAGTGGATAAGTCCTTATAAGGCACCCATTATCATTCCAAGGTTTTTAAACTTCCTGGAGAGGCCCCTTGAAGAGGGGCTGTCTGTCTGTAAAGATCCCCAGTATTATAATATTGTGGCCCCTATTTTTATGAAAAATTGAGAAACTTTTTAACAAAACCAATTCAAAGTTGCACCAGCTCTTATCATATTTATCATTTGAGCTTTTTGGGTTTTTATCTTTGGAATATTATTATTATTATTATTTTTTCAGTATTTTAATCAATCTCTGTAGCTAAAGGAATGCAAGTTTCCTGGTATTAGAGAGCTAAAAAATGGGGGTCCTTCCAGGAAATATACCTAAATAAATGAATTCTAATTATTTATCCCTTGGACCAGGCAAATTATTTTTTTTAAAAAATAAGTAAAAACACTTATAACCTATTTTTCAATTCTGTTATTCTTCCAGTGAATCTTAAGACCAACAGTGTGGAAACATATTTTGTGTTATTTAAAATTTGTTAGAATCTGAATCCCTCTCTTTTCATTTCACAGATGTTTTATGATCCAATCTCAATTATTGCTTCTGGATTATCAATTGTGTTTGCGTTATTTGTTTCACTTCCTGTTTTTTATTTTTTTATTCATTTCCTTCTTTTCCGCATCTCACATGTCACCTACTTGCCTCAGCTTCCTGTGCGGACACTCCAATCTCCAAACCTTGCAACCCCGCTCCCAATCCACTCTTGGCTCATCCAACCTCAACCAAGGACCACCTTTGCTTCAACATCCACGAATCAACCAACAACTCGGCAAACTATTGGAACATCTTGAACGACTTACCTCAACACCCAACGGACAACCATATCTGATCCCGGCAGCCAGTTCAATCTCAGTAAGATTGAGTTCTCCAACTCATCAATCAATCTGAACTCATTTGTTTCATATCTAGATCACTCAAGGCGCTCAGCGGAAATTGTTGTCAACTTTTGTTCTGGCCTATCCTTTCATCTGCATTGGCTTATCTCTCCCTTCTCTCAACCCAACTTCATCTCTCATGCTCAGCCAGTTCAGATCCCTTTTTTTTTCTGCTTTTAATCCTTGTCTCTTTTTCTTATGTCTGAGAAGAGTCACTCATGAGTATTTGTTTGAAATTAAACTACTCTGGTCTTGGTGACCAATCCAATTTCTCTCACGGTTAAAAGCCTATCCGCTTGGAATGGACCAACCGGGAACGTCATCAACGCCAGGACCAGGATTGGAACCATCCATGAATTACAAATCTCTAGCCATCAAATGGTTAATTGAATCAACGCCACTAATCACCACCAACAATTATAGCATGTGGAGGAAGAAATTTGAGAAACTGTTCAAACCGCGGGGCGTATTCACCATCATGGACAATCCTGACAAGTCAATACGACTAGATGAAGAGATTAATCAGGAATTCGTGGCTCACCTAATGGCAAAAATGGACTCCTTCACTTAAAACAATGTAATCAACAATGTCAACGAAGACAATGCCAAACTTATCTGGGTCTCCACTCAAAACCATTTTGCGTCATCTCAATCCGCCAATAGGGCCAGGGTCTTCAACAGATTTCTACACCTAGCAATGGAAACCAACATAGACTCCTTTGTCACCGCCATCAAAGTTTATCTCAAGAAGATGACAGAAGTAGGCATCCAACTTCCCTCCAACATCATTGCTTATCTTGTTCTTTTCAAATTTCCTCCTGCAATGCACAACATGAAGACTCAAATCATGCACGCAACAAGCGAAATGAAGATTGATTTTGTACTCAATCACCTCATACAACATAAGAATGAGGTGATCACTCAAGAGGACCAAGCCAAACCTGTCAACGTAGCTTTGTATTGAGGCCCCCAATGCGTAAAGGTTAAACATAACCCGGCCATCACTTCCCACACCGCAAGTTCCTGCTGGTTTGAGTTTCCCAAACTCAAACCCTCTAACCATCCCAATCAAGGAAAGAAATCAAAAAAAAAGCAATCAGAAGAAGCTCACTTCTACTCCTTCTTCTGCGGGATGAATACCAATACCAAGATCCTCTCAAACCAATTCATCCTTGACTTGGGTTGTTTGGTGCACATGATCACCAACAAAGATCTATTTAACAAACTTCAACTTGACAATCAGCTTGGCACTATACAAACTGGCAAGAAAGACGCCGGGATAAAGATACAAGGGACTGGGGAGGCCTTGCTTGCTACCAAAGACTCCTTCATCACGTTATCTGAAGCCGTGTGGGTGCCCAAGTCAACGGTCAACCTCATATCCCTAGGAGCTCTGATGATCAAAGGTACCCTACTCAATTTCAAACCTGGTGTCTCACCGAGCACTTTTTGCCTGCACAAGGAAGGCAAGACACTCCTGTCAGGAACCATCAGCAACAATCTCTTTGTCATAGATATGTTTTCTGAAGATAAGGCTGCCTACTACTCCTCAGCTGATCTTATGAATATTCATTGCTCACTTGGACATGCCAGTCTGGGAAGAATGGAAAAGTTCCTGAAATACACCATTCCCTTGGCCAAAAAGGGCGCATTTGAATGCCTCAGCTGTGACAAAGCCAAAATCACTCGGAATCCCTTCTCTCTTCAGAAAACAACGGCTTTGAGATGCTTTGATAGAATCCATCTTGATCTGATAGGTCCAATCAATCCCACGGCAAAAGGTGGTTTCAAATACATTCTCAATCTAGTTGACTCCCACTCAGGATACCTTGCCTGCATTCCTCTCAAAGCAAAGAGCAACTCGGCCGACACAATAATCTTTGTCATTGAAAACAAACATCAAATGACAAATTGTTATCCAAAGGAAGTTTGTTCTGACGGAGGTGGCAAGTTTGTGAATTCCAAACTTCAAGCTTACTATTGAGAACATCAAATCAATCAAATTGTTAGCGAGACGTATCACTTGCAACATAACGGCAGGGTGGAACAAGCTAATAGAACGGTTATTGAGGCTGCCAGAGCTACTATCTCCAACTCCGGACTACCAAAGTCATTCTGGCACAAGGTAACAAAGGGGTGCTGTCTTATGCTGAATCAAATACCAAAACAAAAAGGTGAAGAATCTCCCTGGATTAAAATGCACGAGAAAGAATTACCCAAAGATTGCATCAAACCCATTGGCTCCTCTCTCACTTACAAACTCAATCAAACCAATATACGGTCTAAATTAGATGAGAAAGGAGCTTCAGGTATTCTAATTGTTTTCAATCCTCAACTTCTCTCTAACAAGATAATCAATTCATCTGGAAGAATAATTGAAACGAAGCACTTCATCTTCAATGATCAGAAACCCATTAAAATCCTTGACAAACACAATTCTTCTGAAGCTTTTGAATCCCCTTCTATCTCCTTGTTGTTAAAGCCTTCAAATCCAATTCAACCACCTGCGGCTCAAGATTGTCACAAAATCAAAGAGGAATTGCCAAGTGAATCCTCTGAGACTGAGAGTGACAACAATCCTGCCAACAAAGCATTGGTGGAGCGCAATCTACAACCCACTCTGTGAAATTGGGATAAGCTTGCCAAGCCGGATCGGTATGGGTTCTTCTCAGATAAGATAACCAACAACCTACAAGAAGCAATGCAACTTCCCCACTGGCGCAAATCCGCTGCTAAAGAATTCTCCACAATTGAATATCAAGGCGTGTGGGAAGATGCAGAAGACAATGAGGTCACCAACCCACTTAATACTGTACCCCCTTCAAGATCAAACTTAACTCTCATGGCGAACCCAAAACCTACAAAACAAGAATATGCATTCAAGGGTTCAGCCAGAGATACGGTCTTGATTACCTTGAAACTTACGCTCCGACTGGCAAAGTTGCTTCCCTACAAGCCGTTCTCACTTATGCTGCCAACAAAGGTCTCAAGCTGCTACAACTTGATGTCAAAGGTGTGTTTCTGCATTCCAAACTGGAAAAACAGGTCTTTATCAAGACTCCATTTGGTTGCAATTGCAAGTCCAACTACCTTTGACTCAAGAAGTTCCTGTATGGACTTAAGCAAGAACTTTGAAACTGGTACCGCATGTTAAGTGACTGGATCAGCTCTCAAGGATTTGCCAAATCGGAGTGTGATCCATGCTTATACATTGGGAACAACGGTAATTCTGCCTTGTTCTTTCACGTGGACAACCTACTAGTAGCTGGAGACGTAGATTGCTTCAAAGAGGCTTTCCTAACCAAATTCAAGAACTCATCAGCACACAAACCCAACACACTCTTGGGAATGAAAGTTGTTTGTAAAGACAGACTCATTCAACTGTCCTTACCGCTACATATTGAGAAAGGTTTGAGTGAAATGAACTTGATCAATTGTTTTCCTGCCTCCACTCCTCTCACCCCCGGTCACCATCTACTGCCAGCTGACAATGACGACCATCAAAAATTCCTAGATCTGAATGTCAGCTATCGCTCTCCAATTGGTTGCCTGAACTTCATTGCCAGCCTTGCTTGTCCCAACATCAGCTTTGCTGTGTCCTGCCTGGAAAGAAACTGCAAGAAGCCTGGTCTGAGCCATTGGAACAAGATCTGCCACGTGTGGAAGTACCTTGCTCGAACCAAAGACCTAAGCCTAACTCTTGGACACCGTTCAATCTCGGATTGGCTCATCTGCTTCAGCGACACCACCTGGGGTGACAACCCTGTGTCAAGAATCTCTCAAAGTGGGTTCATCTGCTCCTTCAAAGGAAGTCCACTATATTGGACCAGTCGAAGACAACAAAACATCACCCACTCATCCACAGAATCCAAGTGTGTGGCTCTATCCAGCTGTCACCTAGAAGCGGGCTGGCTACAACAGCTCATTGAGGAGGTATATCAAACCAAATTCAAATTTCCACTTCATCTAATCTACAACAAAGGTTTGGATGATAAAATAAAGAAGTTTGGATCAATCTCTAAAGCCAAACACATCAACCTCAAAACCAAGAGCCTTCGTAATGACCTAAATGATGGCCTTATCAAACTCAAGCTGGTTCCCGCGCTCTTGATGACAGCGGATGCCTTGACTAAAGCCGCTAACAAATCCTCCACCAATTGGCTTGTAAATGCTTTCAGTTCTCTATTTTATTGATCGATGAGTTGAGGAGGGCTGTTAGAACCTGAATCTCTCTCTTTTCATTTCACAGATGTTTTATGATCTAATCTCAATTATTGCTTCTGGATTATCAATTGTGTTTGCGTTATTTGTTTCACGTCCTGTTTTTTTTCATTTCCTTCTCTTCTGCATCTCACATGTCACCTACTTGCCTCAGCGTCCTGTGCCAACACTCAAATCTCCAAACCTCTTGACCACGCTCCCAATCCACTCTTGGCTCATCCAACCTCAACCAAGGAGCGCCGTCGCTTCAACATCCACAAATCAACCAACAACTCAGCAAACTATTGGAACATCTCAAACAACTTACCTCAACACCCAACAGACGACCATATCTGATCCCAGCAGCCATTCTGATCTCAGTAAGATTGAGTTCTCCAACTCATCAATCAATCTGAACTCATTTGTTTCATATCTAGATCACTCAAGGTGCTCAGCGGAAATTGTTTTCAACTGTTGTTATGGCCTATCCTTTTATCTGCCCTGGCTTATCTCTCCCTTCTCTCAACCCAAATTCATTTCTTGAGCTCAGCCAGTTCAGATCCCTGTTTGTTGTTTTCTGCTTTTAATCCTTGTCTCTTTTTCTTATGTCTGAGAAGAGTCACTCATGAGTATTTGTTTGAAATTAAACTAGTCTGGTCTTGGTGACCAATCCAATTTCTCTCAAAATTCTCCACAAAAACCTCCTCCAATTCCCAGAAAGCCCAAATCCCTTGAGTTACACTCCTGTACCTCCGCAATTCTAAAGATAATCTGCTTTTGTGAGAAAAATTAGTTTGGCCTGCAGCCGTTTAACAGTCACTCCCAACACCTATTCTGTTATCTGAAAAAATATTCCAACCTCAATCGTAACCACTAAAGCTAACTTGCGATGAATTTATAGTAAAGTGAAAAAAGAGGAATCCCCAAAAAGCTCCGCACTTGAACTATTTTGTAATTAAGACTCCAAGCACTCCAGATGGTGATCCCGCTTCTCAAAGCAAAGAAAAATAACAAAAGATTCGTTTATGGTACCCCTTCTAAGGTAATACTCCAATGATATGCTGATTATTTGGTTATCCTGTAATCCCCCCTTTTCCGGTAAGGGTAATGTCCTCCTTATATATGTACAACTTCAAAATTGAAAAACTCCAAAAAAATGTAAACTAAAAAAGAAATACCCCTCCAGTAACCACCTCCATGCATTCCGCACTGATCCTCCTTACCAATACTCCAATCTTTTACTGGATCCAATGACTTGCAGTAGGTTTGTAGATTATGTTGCAAATCTTCCTTAAAAGTTGATTTGAGCCAATGCATAACTAACAACAGATCCCCATTGATCTCCCTTAGTAGATCATTCCCAATCCCGCATGGGGTATACTATGGATCCCCAAAAAACACATTCCCCCTCCTCAGCTTCAATGTTGATTGCCCCATACTCCCGCAACCTCAGTGCATAATTCATAATTGGCCTAGTCTCTACTACTTAGCCTTGATCAAATTCTTCTTCACTTGTAAATCTATAGTTGCGGAGGGGAAGCTATGTTTGGCCATGTTTGTCCTACGCAAAAGGCAAAAACTCCACCTTATTGTTCCGCAGAAAGTGCACGCTTCACCAATGCTGAGCCCCCAACTTTATACTCTGGATTAGACAGTCGGCCAACACGCTCCTCCTGAGCCTATTTTTCTGCGGAGTTCTAATCACTGTTGACCTGCTCTAATTCAAATGTCCCGTGCTGAGCCTACTTGCCTCCATGTCTATAAATAACCACCACATCCCCCCATAACTTTAATTCTGTCCCCAGGATTCCCATGCTCCACAATGTTAGTCAACCCATTGGATACCCCAACCCCCAACTCTTAAAACTCCACCCAAGACCAGCCTAAAGAAAAAAATATTCACCATGGAATTTTGTGAGTACTGCAGAATGCAGAGAACGTGCACCCGTACTTCTGGATGCCCGGCCTGCAATGCCTGCCATCTAGGCCACTGCAGGGGTTTATTTGTTGCCCCAACTCCTGGATCCTTGCGGACTGATCCCCCTCCCCACCCCTGCTCCACCTCTGGCCCCCATTGCAAATATTGTTGCTGCGGCCCTCTGGCCAACTTTGTGGTGGATGAAAAATAGCCAATCAATACCAAAGACTGGAATCCGGACCCAGATTGCTCTGCCTCCTTTTCACCCATTGTGGAGGTCACAGACATGCTTTTTCCCCCTCCTAGAAACACAGAATTTGCTACTGCTGCTGCCTGGGGTGATGCCACCCAAGCTTGTGGCTGCCGTCATAACTTGAATGTTGGACTTGGCCAAGTACCTTGCGGGCCCAAAATGGCTCCCACCTTTGTCCAAGTGGGTACGCCTCCAATACCCCCCTGGCTGTGCCCAACCTTCCTCTCTTCCAACCTCCATCACCTGCCTTTCCAGCAACCACTACCCCAACCGCATCTCCCCAAACCAAAAACTTCTCCTGCAGAATTGAGTCCCCGCACTTTTTCATTGTGATCAGCTCCAATTCAACCCCATACCATGTAATGTTTTTTTATACTAACTCCAACAAAAATCTCCTAAAATCTCCCGCGCCCATTGTTGAGTTGCTGTTGCCTGCATTGCTGGTCCAATGATCTCTGTGCTTTTCTTCTCCAATCCAGACTCCGTCTCCTTGACTCTCTTTCCAATCCTCCAACTTTTTCCCATCTAGATTGACCCAATTCCGCCTGATCTCTCTGTACCATAGGGCCATCCAAAGCAACAATGAACATTGCAGTCAAGGAATTGAGGAAGCAAAAATTTACCTGCACCTCTATGATTTTGATAAGCAGATACTGGACATCCTCAAACTTTTGGTTGGAATCCCAGCTGCAGAGCATTGCAAGCTCCTCTGCAAGCATCATTGCGCCAGTGATGAGCTCCGTTTCAGGCTCTGCAGCGCCATCTTTATTCCTTACATTTTCCCCAACTCTCCCTCTCCACCTCTTTTAACAAGCTAAATTATATAAATAGGAAAAAAATCTCTACCTAAAAATTTTTACATTTATCGCCATGCTCCTTGATCCTTTTATATAATGTTTGAAAGAAATATGATGCCTCGCCCGCCCCAGAAAGGAATCCTCTTGATTCCTTGCACCATCCTACAAAGACACACACACACACACAGAAGGAAAGAAAATCCTAAAAAACCTCTGCAAATAAGAAATCACCTAAGGACCTGGACCACCCCAGACAAAGGCCTCTAGAGACTAGACCTTCCATGCTTCTCTGGTGATCTGAGCTTCCCTGTCCTCCTATCCCCCCACAACTTGAACATTGACCCCAACTTTTATTCCTTTAAGGACTCCTCCTCTGCAGAATCCCTTTCCTCAGCAGCTGGCTCTTCCACATCAGCCATTTCCTGATCTTTTTCTCTCAAACCCATGGTTTCATCAAAATCCGTAGTGCCCCGCATATGGAATTTTTTCATGTGAGCCGCTGCCGCCTTCTGCTTAAGGGGAGTGCCATACAACTTCTTCAACTGATAACTTCCGCCCAGAAACTGACTTATGATCCAATAAGGGCCTTTCCAGCTATCTTCAAAAAGCTTACCCCACTGCATTTCCAAGCTCCAGTTGTAAAGCAGGACAAGATTGATCTTCTGAAAAGTGTCCCATAAATGATCTTCTTGATGTTTTTTCCCAGTACCAGACTGACTTAGCTCAACTTTCCCGCAGCCTCTTTGCCGCCTTTGCCACCATCTCCTTCCTCTGCAAGAGTTTCTCCTCCGGTGCCACAACTAAGTCCTCTGTGGTCTTAACCTTCCACCAGTTGATAGCAAGGTAATTCAGGGTTTTGATATCTTCCGGAAGCACCGGCTGCTGCCCATGCAAGAGTTTGTAAGGCAAATATCCTGTACCCCGCTTGACCAATATCCAATCAGCAAACATCACAACCGGTGAAGTTTCCTTCCACTTCTTCCCACTTTTTCCGCAGATCTTGACCATTGTGTCCTTGATCAGCTGATTCCCTCTCTCTATTGCCCCTGCTCCCTCTGGATAATACTCCATAACTTGCCCAAACTTTGCACTGCAAGATTCAACCAGCTTCCAAAGATCACCCCAAAACTCTTCCCTTCCATCCACCGTTATGAGCTGCAGAAAACCAAAATGAGCAAACTCATCCTCCTCTAAAAACCACCAAACTTTTTCAGCCAACAGCTTAACCAATGGATGCGCCTCAATCCATCTCAACAAGTTTTCCCAAGCCAAAAGTAGATATGGAAACTTTCCTGCCTTGATATGGACCATGTTCAGCAAGATCCTTCCAAAAAGGGCATCCTCACCCATTGGAATACCCACTTCCCAAGGTAATCTGGTACTCTGCTATTGACAAGCCTCACAGCTCCGCACCCAATCCTGCACCCTTTTCCCCAGTCCTGGCCACAAGAACCTGTTCCTAACTCTCCTCCGCGTTTCTGCCTCCCCCAAATTCCCTAGGTTGTTATGGAGGTGCCGCAACAAATCCTCCTGATCCTTCCGCCTTGTGACCAGAACCAAGGGTATTGGAAGTTCCCGCTTCCATAACTTCCCATTTTGGTGAAAGAAATGTGGAACCTTCTGCCAAACCCATCTAACATCTGTCGCCAACAAACCCTCCGGAAAATGAAGCATCCAAAGATACTCCTCCAAGGACTGAAACCTACCAAACTGTTTCAGGGGAAGTTTTCCAACTTCTGCAGCCGTTGTTGCCACTGTCAAAAGCCTCTTCTCCACATCCAAATTCTCCTTTGCTGCGCGCCAGATACCCGGATAACAAGACAAGGCATATGGAATTTTGAACGCATTCCCCACGATGTGCCTGACCATGAAATTGAACAACTGTAAGTATGCAATCCACTGTGTCATAGAAGCATTAGGTAAGGTTGGTCAATTAATCATCCTAGCTAGCGCTTCCGCATCCACCAGGAGTTCAGATTTCACCCCCAACAGCACATTCTGTAATCTACCCACAATCCTTGTCACCCCGCACAACTCAAACTTGGGCTGCAAGTACCAATATTCAACCTCCAAAAAGGTTACCAACTTTGAGAGAACTGGCCTGTCTTTCCCCTCATCTTCTTGGGTCAGCGCACCGCCCGCACCAAACTTGCTTGAGTCCACCGCCGGCCGGATTCCCCCTTTTCTGTAATCCAGGTCCTTCAACAGTATCTGCCACCCCACAATCTCCTTCAACTCCTGGAACACACAATTGTATTCCTCCGTCCAAGACCACTCATCTCCCTTCCAAATCAGCCTTGGCAATGGGCTTGCTATCTCCGCAAAACTTTCAATGAAGATCTGCACCCATCCACATAGACCTAGAAAGTGCAAAACTTGAGTAGCGTTTTGCGGAGTTGTCCACTGTAGAACCTTGTTAACTTTGGAATTATTGATTTTCCTTCCTTTTGCAGAAACCTCATGACCACAGACCTCCAAGGCCGGGAAGCATACCCCAAAATTTTTGACCAAAGTCAATTCCACTTCCTCAATCCAGAAGAGGATCTTCTCCAAACTCAGTGTGTATTCCCGAACAAACCACCCAATACCCTAATTCTCCACAATATTTTCTCCACCTTAGTTGCTTTGAGGCCCCTTGATACCCATGTCATCAATGAATATCTGCACTGTTTCTGGAACATCATCCTGCAAAGTCCACTTCATCTGTGCCTGTTAAACCATTACCGAATTAGTTGCCCCCTGTGGAAGCCTCATTAACTGAAGTTTCCCCAAAGGTTTTTCAAACACTGTCATTGGTTGGGACTCTGGGTTTAGCTCCTGCTGGTTGTACCCCCCATGAAATCTAACAACCTGTAGCAGACTCTTCTGGTCATATTCTCCACAAAATCCTCCACCTGCGGAGGCAACCCAGCCTCTCTGGTTGTGACTGAGTTCAACCTTTTCAGTTTTTAGACAATCGGCAGACTCTTCCCATCCTGTTTCAGCACCGCAAAAATTGGACTGGAATAACTAGAACAAGAAGGCTTGTACAGAAATTTCTGAAATTTCTCCCACACCAACTCCCTAAACCCTGGTGGAATAGGAATGGGCTTAATTTGCCAAGGGTCATGAGGCGCTGTAGGTATCCGGTAGGGGTTTTTGATTTCTTGCCTGAGCAACCCCTGCTCCTCCGGAAAAAAAGAAAGCGCCTTCCTCTGCAATAAAATCACCGCCTTCAGAAATTTTACTTCCTGCTCTTGCAACCACCCCTCTGACCCAAAGTTGAGTGCTACCATCTGCTCTTCTGTTAAGCCTGCCAAATCCTCATTCAGCCTTGCGGTTTTCAAAGGCAACTCATATGGGTCCCGTGACAAATGGATAGGCCTCATTAGTTTTTTGAGTTCCTGCAGCATTGGTTTGTTCTGTGGTTGCACCTTCTTAGCAACTGGTTAGTTTATGCAACTAAAATTCTGCACTTTGATCAACTTTGATGCCTCCAGTGTTTCCTTCACTCATAATTGCAAACCTGCAACAAAATCCAGCTGCTCAAAATTTTGCAACAAGGGTATCTGCTTGTGCTGACAACCATTGGAGGCGCATACAAGGAAGGACTCACTTTTGATCCTACCCCCACTCCCATCATCATTATGCCAATTACCGCTTTCCTCCACACTGCCCAAAGTAAACTGCACCACGCCACAGGTTTTCCTCCTTGCTCCTCATCTGTCAACTGTGTGTGCAAGGACGGAGCCTTCCCCGCACAGTCCACACTGCCAACATCTGAAAATCCTCCACCACACTCTTGTGGCCGCCTTCTGCAAATGGAAAGTCCTTCTGATTTTCCCATCTGCCGCTCTTGGGCCAACAGATGGTTGTTTTGTATTGTTTCCCTGAGGCGTCCACAACAGTAAGGAGTTCCTCCCTAGTATCCAGACAGAAGCCAAGAGATAGTTGGAAGGCAAAAAGGAATGGCCTACCAAGTATGACCTCTGACCCGCTTACTACAAAATACAAAAGCGGAACCAACACTGTCAGATTGCTACTATATACAGAGCAACCTGTCATAGCAACAAAAAACTATAAAAACAAAGAATATCTCAATTAACAAAAGAATGAGTAAGAAATCCATGAATATTATTAAAGAAATGGATTCCTCACCCAAAATTAGGTAGGTTCACTCACTGACCCCACCCTTGAAATCCAAGTCCTTATATTTTTAAAATAATTAAAAAGAAAAGTACTAAAAATTACAACACCAGTATGGCAGCTTTTTGCCATTCTTACATTTCCCACGTGTTGTCACGGATAGGTTTTACACCTAAATTCACTCAGAATTGAGGTGTTGTGTATATTTTAGGAGTTACACGTGGAAATGTGTTATGTCACAATTCCTGCGCGCAGCCCTGCATCATTACATACCCCTACATACTCATAGTAGCAGTTTCCCGCGTACTAGAGACCCGGGCTCAGCCAATTCTGCCACGCACGCAGCGGATCCCACCCCGCGCACATCTGAACTGACTGATCCCTGCGCCTAGATCCATTGTGACTAATCTGACAACCAGGTACCTCTCAGAAGAGCTACAACCTAATTAGGGTTGCCTGGCATATGTAACAAGTTGACATATACATTAGTAATGATCTGAAAGGATCAAAACTTAATTAACATAATTAAAAATGAAGTTTAGAAAATTTTTAAATAATAAATTGAAGATCAAGGATTACCACGTAAATCATTGACTCTGATCTTTAAAGACCACGAAACACTACAAGGAGTGTTCATAAAAATTATTAAAAATTATCTACTTGGTCAGCAGATGATGGAAAATCAGTAAACGTCCACATCTTTGAACTTTGAAGCAATAATAATAGTAAAAATGCAGCATGAGTGCAGAATGATTAAATTTACGCCATAATAGATTAACAGATCCTGTGGCTAAAATATTACAGAAATCCAGCAGATCTAAGGTCAGCTGATTAACAGTATCAATTGGACGGGCACCTCAGCCCATGAGCAGAACCCTCTCTACGCGCCCTGAGAAGCTCAAAATCACCCAAAAAAGGTATTTATACAGACCTCTTTGGATCCATTATTCCATGATCAGTTTACCAGAAATTATTATTATCAATTAGACACCGTGTCATTTTTAGTAAAATGCTTATGAAGATTCTAAGCAAGTGATTTATGACCAAGTCTATAGTATTATTATTCATTTCTTAAAACCAATCAACCCTTGAAGTTTAGTCAGGCAATCCACCCATCTGCTCTCAAACCCTTCCTATTATGGCAGGATTTTCGTGATAAAGTGCTCAGAATGAGTGTTTCCCTTCCTGTCTAGGCCAGTGTGCTTTTATTCCCGGCCATTAGTGGAATAAGCCCTTTCTCAGGCACCCATCTTCATTCCAAGGTTCTTAAACTGCCTAAGGAGGCCCCTTGAAGAGAGGTTGCTTTGTCTGTAAAGACCCCCCTAGTATAATAATGTGGCCCCTCTTTTATATACATATTGAAAACCTTTTATTAAAAAACCAAATAAACCTTGCAACTGCTCTTATTACCTTACTTATTTGAGCCTCTAAGTGTTTATTTTTGGAATGATAATTATTATTATTATTCCAGTATTTTTATCATTCTCTGTAGCTAAAGGAATTCAAGGTTCCTGGTATCAGAGAGCTGACAACTGGGGGTCTGGCCGGGAAATATCCTTAAATAATTAATCTATGATTATTTAATCCTTGGACCAGTCTATTTTTTTAAAAAAAATAATTTAAAATACTTATAACATATTTTTTTGATCCTTTGATTCTCTAGTGGATGTTAAGACCAAAGGAGAATTGATCAATTATTATTTGAACCTTCTTAAAAAGAAAAAAGAATAAAAACTCTGAAGTTTTGTCACTGTTATTATAACTACTGATCAACAACAAGAGAAATTGCTTTATTATAAACAGCAGGTTATAAAGGACAAAGAACTTGAGCTTGAAAGAATTATCAATTTCAATTCTTTATAAAGGCAACATAAGGAGTGGAAAATTTATCAAAGGAAGCTTTATATTTATAAAATAAATAATCCTGAAGAAAAAGAAAAATCCAAAACTAATAAAAGTGGTTATTTTTCTAAAAATATCATCTCTCCATGTAAAAACACAAAAATAGTAAACTTATATTTTTTTTGTCTTTATACATCAGTGGATTTGTTTTTTGGTGATCTCATTGACCAGGACTTCCTAGAGGACGTCCCAGACAGTGTACCCTTGGACTTACCCTTGGATTTATCCCAGGATCTGATTGGAACTCACTCAGACCCTGTTGGAATACCCCCCAAGGACAGTTTTGATCCCAACCAAGTGTTGTTACACTTGAATTTAACTTTAAGTAAGTTAAAATATATATAAAAAATTATTAAAAATATAAATACACAAAAAATATTATTTTTTTATATTTTTAAGTCTTTTCTCAAAAGTTTCAACAAAAGACTTACTAATTTATTTTGGTGCTATGTACCAAAACAGGCACAACACCCGCACAAAAGGTAAAGCCCCACTGTATGGATCTCTGCCAGAGGAACCCGTACGTGCAAGGACTCCAGTTTCAAGCGCAATGAGGGGGCTCAAACCCGTGACCATAGCATCACGTGGGACAACAACGGCAACAACCGCGGTGTGGTGACCAAATGTGGACACCCTGGACCAGATGTGGAAAATCCAAATTTTTTTCTATGATTCTTTTATTTAGGTGTCATTTATCTAAAAAAAAAAAAAATTGTAATTTTTTTTATTGGTATAACTCCCCCAATTTCCTCATCCTGCCAAGCATTTATCTGTCTCAGTGGTCTAGGACAGGCCTCTATTGGTTTCATCACCTAGGCATTGCGTTCAATTCCTCATCTCTTTGTTCCCCCCTTCCTTTTGGCCAAACGCGCGGGCTGAGATACGCTCAGCCCAATCTTCCTCCACTTGGATCCTCATCCCCACCCAATCCTCTTCCTCTTCCTCTTCCTTTCCTCTTCCTCTTCCTCAACCAACATCATCAACCCTAGACAACTCCCATGGGCCTTTTTTCATTGATCCAGCCATTGATTGGAGTGGCTCAGGACTAGACTCAAATATTGAAGCCTGCTCAACGTCCTTGGATTCAACTCAAAGAGATTCTTACTTGGCTTGATCACTAACAACCTCAAGCCCAGCCCTGGCTCAATCCCCACCGCGCTCCTCAGCCCAGCCGGTCAAATTCAATTTTACGGCATCATCCATCCCAGGCTTGATTTGATCCATCATCCCTCCTTCCTAATCATCCCCCATTGATCCTCAATCACTCCAAGGCTGCACTCAACGACCCATGCGGTGATTGTTGGTTGAATTACAGGATCCTGGGAAACCCCTTGGATCATCCAGAACTAGAACCGCTATGCCAATTACCCCAAGCTTCCTTGGCTGCCTGCACCTCCTCCCATATCACCCTCCCACAATGATGACCAACAACCAACAACTCATCCTCTACCGTTGGCCATCAACATTGTCCTCCTCATCCATCTGGTCACCTGTGCAAGATTGGTTGCGGGAACAACCTTCATCCCCAATCAAATTGGTTTTTCCCACAATTGATCTCGCACACTCATCTTCCCTCCCCAGCCAGTGTCAACCAACAACCCGCCACCTTGACCATCTCTCCCGGCTGTCCCAATGAATCCACCCATCACTCACCTTCTCCGCTCTTGCGCAATCATCCACAGGCCAGCAGTTGCCCGTGCCCATGAGCCTGTCCGAGCGGATCCTCACCTGCAACTCTCCTGCCCGTGCCCATCATTGGCACAGGCTGGTGTCTCTCCATCCCCAATCCTCCATGATTCTGTCCATTATTTCAATTTTGTTTGATTTTTTGTTTTCTCATCAGTTTCTCTTTTTTTTTCTCATTTCAATTAAAAAAAAAAGAAAAAAAAAACCCCGCTCTATTTGTAGAGTCACTTGTACATAGTCTAACGGGGCCTCCTGCCCATATAAGGATGGGCTCTCCCCTGCCTTTTGGAATGGGGGGGAATCTTATGATATCTTACCAAGAAGAATTATCATCATTATCATCCTGAAGTAAATCATCTGTGGGGTCTCATTCCCCTTTATCTGAGACTGAATTCTGGGTATATCCATGATTGCTCCTTGATATTTGAGCCTCCATACTCAAATCCTGATCCTTGATCTTTATCAACAACCAATAGCCTTGCTGGTTGAAGAAGAATTTGACTGATTGAATTCTTGAGTTTGTTACACCACTCCTGATCCCTTCATCCGACCATACTGGTCCTGATCATCCTTTGATTATTTTTCTGGAACCAGTCACGTTTTACTGAAGAGATTTTATTAAGCTTAAAACCTGGAATGTTAAACCTCCCTTCACTTCTTTTGAAGTTGAATTCCTTCATGCTACTCTGGAGTCCCTTGAGAAGTGTTGGGTTATTCTTGTTTGAATCAGTTATTGTTTTGCTTCTAGAGATTCTTCAAACAATTAGCTTTGTCTTGTGCAGCCACCCACAGTTATCTGGTACCCTTCAAGTGCTTGATTGCGGAGAGTTGGGCAGGTTCATTGAGAACCTGGAGGTTTTTTGGGATTGAGTTGATCTTTCCTAAGCTTCTGCTGACAACCAGATCTATTAGCTTTTGGGTGTTGATACTTACAACTGCCTTGTCCTGTTGAACTCTGAAAAATCCTTGATTCCTTCTATTCAAGTTTTCCCCAGCATCATCTTGCCTCAGATAATGTTTTTTCCCCAGCTACCGACTACTATCATCTTTATCCTTTACTCTTTGGACCCCCATTTACCAGGTTCTGGACTATGATATTGGTTACATTTAAATATTTTTGTAACACTCAGGAGGGCGGCCTAAACAGCACCTTTCCCCTCCACTGAACTGCCAAGGCCTAGCACTGTTTGGAGTCTTACAGCGGCCACCAACTCAACCAACAGAGCGTTGGAGAACTACCCATTTCCCAAAAAGTTATCCCAGGAGGATACTGGTCCTCCTATGCCACCCCAGCTGGACTCAACCAAGGAGGAAAGAGTCAAAGTGTTAGTGAAAGAGCATGTGAGCTATTGGGAAAAATTCAAGTTGGCTCAGACCCAGGAGGATCAGCCAGGTATGAGAAAAGCTATTTTTCTGGAAAAGAAATCTCAGATTTCTCTGCAAAGGTTGATCCCAAAGAAAGAAGTAGAAGGCTACGTGCATAACTGGAATCCTTGGGATCAGTTGGCTTCCTTAAAGGGAAAGGACCCCAAAAAGAAGAGGTCCTCAGTCCATCAGGAGTTAAGGAACCCAAAGGATTGGGACAGCATAATATCCCTAGCCCAGAAGTGGACAAGGATGTACCACAATTAGCTGTAGAAGCTCTTAGTAGCTTTCTGTAAATGCGTCTCACAATTTTACGGTTATCAGCCAATGTTTTGACAAATTTTATCAACAATTGGACTGATTGAGTCTGATTATTTTAAGAGTGATTGATACCCAGTCTCAGACCATGATAATTGATGAGTTAGAAATAAAACAAATCAAGGATAGTATAAAATCTAGTAAGTTGGACCTGATGAAACATATTGATGATAACCACTCAATTCTTCAGGAAGATATTCTTGCGACCATGAACCAGCTTAAGGAAGAAGTTAAGAAAACTAGTCCTACTCCTTCAGTTCACTTGATTAACAAAATTGATTCACTAAACAACAAACTTGATTTGGAGTTAGGTATGATTAAGAATGATCTTAGAGTTCTTAAAGTCAATTCTACTAACTCCCCAGTAATTGACCTGGAGGAAACTAGACCTGCTAGGTTCACCAGTACCCCTAGTGTTCCTCTCAGAACCATGACAACTAGGAATGAATCTTTTAGGCCCAGTCCTACTCCTGAGATAGAACATGCTTTGAAGTTACTTCCTCCCATTACTGAATGGCCTAAATTCTCCGGAGAAGGAGAATACAACTATGTCAGTTTCATTACCCTTGCTTCTTATGAACTTCCTGATACAATAGTTGTGGTCATATTACCCAGACTATTTGAAGGAGTGGCTCTTGATTGTTTTATCAATAAAAGAGAGGAAGTTGGATCTTTATCCTGGAGTTCTTGGAAAGAACTGATCAAAGTAAAATTTGTTACTAGGATTTGGAAAAGAAAGATGATGAAAACGTTTGAAACATCCCAGTTTGATCCATCCAAGGACAAACCTCATAAGTGGTGCTTAGACCAGAAAAGGAGGTTAGACTTCTATTATCCGGATGCTGATAAAGAAGAAGTCAATGAAAGACTTCTCAACTTATGTCCTGGACAAATCAACCACAGTGTAAGGTGCAGAATGCCTATGGACTCTGATCTTTCTATCCTGATAGGTGTATTGGAAGAAACTATTGATATGAATGGTCTAGATAAGAAAGTCAAAAGACTCCCCAGAGAACAAAATACTATGAACAGGGAAGAGTATACTTCCAAAACTAAGGAATCCCCTGCCATTAATCCAACTACCTTGGAAGTCAAGAAGACTCCAGAGTAAAACAAAAAAGTATGTTGGAACTGTAACCAAACAGGACATGTAAGACCTGATTGTCCTCTACCTAGGAAAAGAATTAATCCTATTGAAGGAAAAGAGTATGATAATCCTGACCCCCACATTGATGATACTGATGGATCACTTTCTGAGTGTGAATTGATGATCACTAACCCCATCAATGTTATTGAAGGAAGTATTGAGTCTTCTCTAGACATAAAGTCTGTTAATGAGGATTCTAAGTTACCTCAAAAATGGAATCCCAACATGAGGATCCACCACATCTCTGAGGCTAAGGCTTTGATTCTGAAACCTTCTGCCGGTAAAAGTTACACTTCAGGAAAAACATGCTATGCTAATGGTTTGATCCAAGGTTCCCCTGTTAAGTTACTCTTGGACAGTGGAGCCTTTTGCTCTTGTGTTGGTTCAACTTATTTGGAGAAACAAGACCAAAAATGGAAACTGAACTTATTACCAGTACCTCAGGCTAAGTTCAGCAGTTGTAATTCTTCTCTTAATGCTGTTGGAGTATGGTCCTCTGATATCATCCTCCCTCACTCTAAAGGGTCACTTAAACTGAAAATTGAATTTGTAGTGCTCCAGAACAGAGTATGTGATTACTTCATCCTTGGTAATGATTCTCTTTGCTTGTATGGTATAGATGTATTCCAAAGCAAGGGTAGATACTTCACCATAGGAGGAGACTGGAACAAGAAGTTTCAAATATGCCATGTAAATGCTAAAACGTTTGATTCAACTTATGAAAAACAATTAGAGAGTTTCAATCAGGAGTACTTCTCTCAAGCAGCTTTGAATCCCCTGCTCAATGAAGAACAAAGACGGGAAATCCAACAAGTTTGCTTTGACAATCAGAATGCTTTTTGTACCAAGGATCCCCCCATTGGTAACATCAAAGGACATTATATGATTCTGACTCTAACCATTAAGCCTCCTTACCCAATTAACCTCAGGAGACCTGCTTACCCTTCTAGTCCAAAATCTAGAGCTGCTCTAGAAACTCACATCCAAGAGTTGGTTGACCTACAAGTCTTAAGGAAAGTAGGACACAATGAACAATCAAATATCACTACTCCAGTAATTATAGCTTGGCATAATGATAAGTCAAGGATGGTTGGAGATTTCAAAATGCTGAACAACTGCACCCAAGCTGATTTTTATCCAATTCCAAGGATTGACCATGCTCTGCATAACCTATCAAAAGCTAAGTAAATCACTACCATGGACATGCTGAATGGTTTTCACCAAATACCTATCAGCCCTGATAGCCAGAAATTCATGAGAATTATCTGTCATTTGGGAATTTATGAGTATCTAAGGATGCCTTTTGGTATAAAAAATGCTCCTTCTAATTTTCAAAGGATGATGGACACATTTCTAGTATTGTTCATCAGACAAGGATGGATGATGGTTTACATTGATGATGTTATCATTTACTCTGATGATTGGGATACCCACCTGGATAAAGTAAGATTAGTCCTCAAAACCATATCTGCCATGGGATTAAAGGTATCAATGAAAAAGTGCAACTTTGGCTACGGAGAACTCAAAGCCTTGGACACATTGTCTCTGGCCTAACCTTAGATGCTAACCAAAACAAGATAGCACCAGTGATGGATAGGCCAATGCCTCAGAATAAAACTGAACTCCTATCTTTTATTAGCTTTTGCAGTTACTATTGGACGTACTTACCAAATTTTGCTCTTCTAACCAAGTGTCAGTATTAAATCTGCAACAAAACAACCTTGTTTGAAATGACTCATGAAAGAGTTAAGAATTAGAAGGAACTCAAGATGGCCATGGCTTCAGCCCCAGTACTGATTCAGCCAGACTATTCTAAACCCTTCAAGCTCTATATAGATGCTAGTATGGACGGGCTAGGAGCTGCATTACACCAGGAAGTCATAGAGGATGAAAAACCAGTGGAAAAACCTATACTCTTCATATCCAGACAAGTTAAGGATACTGAGAAAAGGTATGGTGCAAGCCAACTGGAATGCCTTGCTTTAGTATGGGCTCTGGAAAACTTCATTACTACTTGAAAGGCACCAAGTTTAGGGTGATTCCTGACTGCAATGCTGTCAGGACTTTGATGAACATGAAAACCCCTAGTAGGAACATGCTAAGATGGCAGATAACCATACACCAGTACAGAGGTCAGATGACCATAGTTCACCAAGCTGGTACTAAACACCAGAATTCTGATAGTTTGAGCAGGAATTCTTTACCCAATGACCCAAGTAACCCTGCTTATGACCCAGAGGATAATGATATCTTCCCTATCCTTAACATTAAAGCTCCTATAATGGGAATCCACATTTGTGAATTTGATGAATCCTTTTTCAACTCCATCAAATAATCTTACAATTCTGGCATGAAAACTCTGATCAACATCATGGAAAGTACTTCTCCACCATCTGAAATTACCAATAGCCTACCTGAACCCCTCTTGAAACCATAAAAAGCCAGAAGGTTCACCCTATGGGATTGTCTAGTATACTACAGGCATCAACCTTCAAGTGCTATAGTCTTAACTAAGGATGACTATATCAAACACATCCTGGCTGAATGCCATGATAACTGCTCATCTGGTCATTTATCTGCTGATAGAACCTTAGATAAGGTTAAACAAACTGCTTGATGGATCAATTAGAGAGACTCAACTACCCAGTATGTTACTAGTTGTGAAACTTGTCAGAAGTCCAACAGGACCACTGGGAAAAGGTTTGGTCTACTAAAAAAGATTGCTGAACCCAAGAAAAGATGGGTGATAATCAACATGGACTTTGGAACTGGACTACCACCAGGAGGAGCCTATTCCTACAACTCAGTCCTAGTCATCGTGGATAGGTTCTCCAAGAAAGCAAAGTTTCTACCTAATCACAAGGAAGACACTGCTATGGAAGTTGACCTATTATTTTGGAACAGAATCATTGCTGGTGCTGGAGTTCCCAAGATCATTATCAGTGACAGAGATCCACAATTCACCTCTGAGTTCTGGAGAAATCTTCATGACATGCTGGGAACCACCTTAGATTTTTATACAGCTTATCACCCTCAGACGGATGGCTTAGCTGAAAGAATGATTCATGTTAGATTTTGGTTTTTCTGCTCATAGCCTCACTCTCCTCACTTATCATTACATGTCACTTAACCTGTCACTGATGCATGTTTCTTCCATGGTTGATTAGTCATCACTTTCCTCCACTATTGTCATGACTGCCTTAGGCCCCCTGTGAGGGGCTCTCTAGTTGTAGGCCCCTTGTAAGGGGATCTCCAGTTGTTTATTTAAATTGGTCTTTTCCAGGACCTTGCAATTTCATCATCCAGTATGATTCTCTCAAAGTAAGAGCCACCTATAGTGGCTGGGTCCCTCCTGGAAATCTGGGTTGTAACTTTATTGAGGTAGTCCATTGAGAAGTAAATTTTCTCCTATTACCATTTCCTCAGGCCCTATGTAGGCCAGCTATCACTCGCTTCTACTGCAAGACTTCAGTCATGAAACTGGTCTTGCCTTATCTACCCTTAATCCGTTCCGCTACTTTACAGTCTAAATCCTCTATCCTAATCCTTGCGGACATCCAAGTCTATTAGTTTAACAATTCAGACCCTGGAAGACATGCTCAGGAGATTCTGTGGCTTTGGTCTAGAATACAAGAATTCTGATGGTTATTGCCACAATTGGGTTAGCCTTTTACCTGCACTAGAGATGGCCTACAACAGTAGCAAGCACTCTACCACTAAGGAAGCACCCTACATACTGGAAAGAGGATGGATTCCTAAGTTACCCAAGGATAACATTAATCACCAGCTAACAAATATTCACCCTACATCACTTGATTTCAAAAAAATGATAGATGTAGCCAATAAACATGCTGTTAAGTGTTTCCAGGATGCTGTGGAGTATAACCAACAAATGTGCAATAAAACCCATAAGGAGCTGGATTTCAAGATTTTTAATCAAGTCTTGATCTCTACCACCAACTTGACCAACTTAGCTGGAAATAGAAAGCTTAGACCAGCTTTTGTTGGACCTTTCACCATTAATAAACTTCATGGTAAGAATGCTGTGGAAGTAATCCTTAGTGATGAGCTTTCCAGGAAACACCCAGTCTTCCCAGTGAGTCTCATCAAAAACTACCACCCAAGGAATGGAGAATATACTCCTTCACCTGAAATACCTGTTGCAGAAGAACCTGAGAAAGACAGAGGAAAAATTAGCAAGATCCTTAAAGATAAAAAAGAAAGGATCAATGGGAAAGATATCAGACTCTGCCTAGTTAGATACAAGGGATAATCAGCTCATAAGCATGAATGGTTACCTGAACACAATATCCCTGATGGACCCATACAACTAAGAAACTACAGAGCCAGCAGAAGGCATTGACCCATAATTTTTTTCATATATAGACATATCTTGGAGTGGGGGAATGTCAGCTTACTACTATGTACAGAGCAACCTGTCATAGCAACACAAAACTATAAAAATAAATGATATCTCAATGAACAAAAGAAGGAGTGAGAAATCCATAAATATTATTAAAGAAATGGATTCCTCACCCAATATTAGGTAGTTTCACTCACTGACCCCACCCTTGAAATCCAAGTCCTTACATTTTCAAAATAATTAAAAAGAAAAGTACTAAAAATTACAACACCAGTATGGCACCTTTTGGCCATTCTAACTGAAAAACTAAAGTCTTGAATTGCAACCAAAGGACTTACAGATGAAGAAGCACAGGAGTGTGCTGCAGCAGTAATTACAAGAGTGAAAGTTGAGATGAAATGGGAATTAGGAACTAGGAACAATAGGGAGTGTATGAGTGGTTGAGAAAAAGTCTCACTGCTAGACAGGACTGGAGATGAGTGACAACTTGTTTGTCTGTTGAAGCATGTGATTGTTGATGGGTCAAGGATGATGAGTAGGATCAAGGAAAAAGAGGATGAGCAAATGTGATGAGTCAAGGATAATGAGTTGGATCAGGGACAAGGAGGACAAGCAAGGACTGATAGGTCAAGGATGATGAGATGATGAGTTAGGTTGAGGACAGAGATGATAAGGGGGAGAGAGGATGAGGATATCAAGGAGAGGAATGATGATGGAGAGGAATGATGATGAGGAGAAATGATGATAGAGAGGAATGATGATGAGGGGAGCCGGAGAGGATTTGAGGAAAAAGCCGGAAGGAAAGGTCTTATAGGGAAGTATTGTTGAATGGAGATTGTCTCAATTCAAAGCATCCTCATCTGTTGTCTGAGCCAGAGGTTGTGTGAGGAGATCAGTCATCTCTCAACAGGCGGCCGTGTCTAGAAGTGAGGGATTGAAGGATTGAGGATGTGAGTAGTGTGAGTGAGGGTTTGATTGCCGGCTTGGTGAGGCAGTTGGCGATCATGCAACCGGAGGGAATGAGGTTGGTTATGAGGTGACCATTGTCTTTCTGTTTGCAAAGCCATTGTTTTTGAGTTTCAACATGTTTCAACGCACTATGGTGAGATTCATGATTGAAAATGTCGTGTACAGCTTTATTGTCAATATTGATGCAGTGGGAGAGTTTTGAGGTCTGGATTCAGGTTGAGAAGGAGATTGGTGAGCCATTTTTTTTCTTGAGTGGCAAGAACCAGGGCTTTGAGCTCTCCTTCTGTGGATGATAGCAATACAGTTGGTTTTAACTTGCTGTGCCAGGCCACAGGACATTTGTAGAGTAGAATTACAAACCCTGTGTGACTTCTTTGAGTGGAAGGATCATTGGCACCATCGGAGTCACTGAAACATTCAAGATTGTACTGGAAGGAGGTGGACTTGAGACGCAGGGCCAGGGGTCAAGTGGTCTTGAGATAGCGCCATGTGTGTTTCATTTCATTCCAGTGAATGGTTCCAGGCTTGGAATTGAAGCGTGAGAGGTTAGACACAGCGTAAGAGAGATTGGGGCAAGTGCAACTCGCGATGGAGTTGAGGTAGCAGGTGGCAGAGCAATCGTTGATAGCCAAGTTGATGGATTTTTTATTTTTGGAATTGGAGGCACCCCTGAGCTTAAGTTTGGGGGTCATTGGATTCAATATTGGTTTGGCGTTGGAAATTCCCAGTTTGGAGAGAGCGGTTTCAATGTGGTTTGGTTGGTGAAGGAGTTTGAAGGAGGTGGTCTGGATGAGGTGGTTGCCAAGAATCTTTTTTATAGGCCCCTTGTTAGAGATGTTGAGCTCCTTCTTCAAATTAAGACAGAATTTGTTTGACTCACCAACAATGACAAGATCATCAACGTAGACAAAGACATAGGTGTAAGATAATCAATTTATGAACAGGCAAGGATTGGATATGGATACAATGAAGCCTTGCTCAAGGATCCAGGATCAAAAAGTGTCATACCAACTCTTGGGGGCTTGTTTCAGTCCGCAGAGGGCTTTCTTCAGTCGGAGATAGGGGAATTTTGAGGAGTATCCTTTGGGGCATTTGATGTAGGTTTCTTCATCCAAAGTGGCGTGTAGGAAGGCAGCTTTGATGTCCATCTGAACTGTGGGGAGATTGTGATTAAAGGCGTAGACAAGAAGAGTTTGTAGGGTTGTGATGAGTCCGGTTGGAGCAAAGCTTTTGCCGTAGTCAATGAATTACAGCTGCTTGAATCCTTGGATGCAGAGCACAGATTTATAAATTATTCCTTTGCCAGAAGGATCATCCTTGAGCTGGAAGACCCAGGTTGTTGAAAGCGCTCTCTTCCCTAGAGGGAGAGAATGACACCCCTTCCAAAAACCAAGCTGTTCAATGCCAATGGTTTCACCCTTCATGGATTTGAGCCAGCAAGGAAATTCAGGAGATGCAAGGACTTCTGGGTAATTCCAAGGAATAAACCTAGCAAGAAATCCATAGCGCAAAGGAGGTTGGAGATTGGATCAATCTCTGAGAGTTTGAGATGAGGTATTGGTGAGTTCGCGGGAGATTAGTTCACCCTTGGAGTCGGAGTTGGAGGAATTATAGGAGTTGTTTGAGTTCTTGATAGCGGTTGGAGTAAGAGCAGGTGTATCAGGATTGGAGCAGTCCTTGGCTCAATCAGGAGGAGAGTACGGCAGGATTGTGGTAGACTGTGAGTTGATAATCTCAGTCAGCGTTTCTTTAAGGGAGAGAAGGGGATCAAAGGGAGACTTGTGGGAATTGGAGGAGGGTAGGAGAGTGAGATTTTCAAAAATTTTAACCTTTTCAGAGCGTATGATGTTGTTGATGGAAGGACAAAATATGCAATAGGACAGTAATTGTAGGTCAAATCCTACCAGTATTCCTTTGATTCCTTTCTCTTCAAATTTGGAGTGAGGTGGAGAACTTTGATTGAGAACTAATGTCTTTGATCCAAGGCTTGCCCTAGAAATGGCTTAAAACAGCAGCAAACATTCTACCACCAACAAAGCCCCCTACGTACTGGAGAGAGGGTGGATTCCTAAATTACCCAAGGATCACCTGAATCAGCAGCTAACCAATATCCACCCCATGTCACTTGACTTCAAGAATATGATAGATACAGCAAACAAACACGCTGCAAAATGCGTTCAAGAAGCTGCTGAGTACAACCAACAGAGATGGGACAAAACCCACAAAGAACCTGACTTCAAGATTGGTGATCAAGTCTTAGTTTCTACCACCCATTTCACTAACTTAGCTGGAAACAAGAAACTCAGACCTGCATTTGTTGGACCATTCACCATTAAGAAACTCCATGCAAAGAATGCTGTGGAAGTAATTCTCAGTGATGAACTTTCCAGAAAGTACCCAGTCTTCCCAGTAAGCCTTGTCAAACACTACCATACTCAAGAAGCAGAACACACTCTTTCACCAGAAATTCCTATTTCAGATGAAACTGAGAGAGACAAAGGAAAAATAAGCCAAATTCTTAAAGACAACAAATAAAGGACAAATGGGAAAGATGTAAGACTCTATCTAGTCAGATACAAAGGAGAATCTGTTTA